>SJYV01014757.1:160619-288793 GCA_006410875.1 Neotragus pygmaeus
GAGAGAGAGAGAGAGAGAGAGAGAGAGAGAGTTGCTCGGTCATGCCCGACTCTTTGGGACCCCATGGACTGCAGTCCACCAGGTTCCTCTGTCCATGAGATTTTCCAGGCAAGGATACTGGAGTGGGTTGCCATTTCCTTCTCCAAGAGAAAGAGACTATAAACACAAATACTTAAGAGGGAACACTATGGACTCATAACTTTAAAAGTAAGAAAGCATACGGTAAAAGTTCAATAGAAGGACTGAAAGAAAAGATTGAGAAAATATTCCATCACAAAAGACAACAGAGAACAAGATGGAAAGAAATACGTGTGCGTGCTAAGTCACTTCAGTCTATCTGACTGTGTGACCCCATGGACTGTAGCCCACCAGGCTTCTCTGTCCATGGGATTCTCCCAAGCAAGAATCCTAGAGGGGGCTGACACTTCCTCCTCCAGGGACTCTTCCCAACCCAGGGATTGAACAGATTCTTTACCACTAGCGCCACCTGGGACAACATGCAGATGACAAAATTTTGAGAAACAGAGCACACGTGGAGCAAGTCAAGCATGTTCAGATTTGAACAAGTTAGAGGGTCCTGGAAAAGACACCTCCAGGGAAAGAATGAAATAGAACTGTCGGATACCATCTGCTGGGTGGCCCTTTATACATTTTGAAGCATGCACAGACTTAACTGTTCAAAGAAAATCAAATGAAAATACAAGGCAATTATTAACTTCTAACAGACAAAAAATATGAACAAGAAAAGACCTGTTATTCCAACTCTGATGACCATTATTTATTTTTTTTATTTAGCAGGGACCAAAATTATTGGAACAATTTCTAGCCTTGGAGGAGGAAGCTACGCTCTGCTCTGCATCCAGCTGTTAACTTTTGAGAAAAGAGAGATGATTTCAGAGAAAGCTCAGCCTTTTTTCTTTTGAAGGAGGGTAGGAAATATGGTAAATTTTAAGGCGAAGAAAGTTTTTAACCTACTGGGTGATGGTCATGCACACTACACGGTGAACACGCACAGACGATTTTCATGGCCTTTAGTGAACCACACCACCCGGATCCAGAATGACAACTTGCATTCTCGAACAAATTGACTGCTCTGCCTCAAATCATGCCCATGTACAGTACTTCCATTAAGACTCAGTTACCTCATGCCACCTTCTCAGAGAGTCCTTCCCAGTCAGCACACCTAAAACTAGACGACCCACTGCTGCCCACCACCAATGCTATCACTAACTCCCAACCTCCTCCCTACGCCCCTTTCCACTTTATTTTTCTTTCTGACACATACTGCCTTCGAGAACTCCATATGTCTTTCCATATCCTTGTCCCCTCAACTAAAAGTAAGCTTTATGGAGGGAGAGAATTTTGTCTGTCTTAGATTCAACTATCAGAGAAGGCAATGGCAACCCACTCCAGTACTCTTGCCTGGAAAATCCCATGGATGGAGGAATCTAGTAGGCTGCAGTCCATGGGGTCGCTAAGAGTTGGACACGACTGAGCGACTTCCCTTTCACTTTTCACTTTCATGCATTGGAGAAGGAAATGGCAACCCAGTGTTCTTGCCTGGAGAATCCCAGGGATGGGTGAGCCTGGTGGCCTGCTGTCTCTGGGGTCGCACAGAGTCGGACATGACTGAAGCGACTTAGCAGCAGCAGCAGCAGCAGCAGCAGCAGATTCAACTATATTCACATGAGCAGCAAATACATGATGGACAGATGGCACTCAGCTAGTGGTATGCTGAGCCAAACCATTTCACTCACTCATTTTTTCCTTTCTGTCAAGAACTGTGTTCTGCCACCCCCCAACCCCTTTCACTCTTTTGTATCCTCTCTATCCTAATGAGGAACTACAGGATGTAGACGAACAAGCAGAGAGATGGTATTTCTGTCATAATTTAAGGTTTTCTAGGTTAGTCAGAACCCAGTACCCTTTAGAGAAAAAAATTCTGCATTGTAAGCGTCAAATTTTTAAGAGGCTATCTGCACAAAACTGATCCCCAATTCTGAAACACCCATGTAACTTTTGTTTCTGAGCTATTCTCTCAAGAGCTATGGTAAAGGTAACTGAACATTTCTGTACCCAATCTTAATGTTATTTCTATTAGATCCTTCATATTTGATAGTGACTATCATACAGGCTAAAGACGTGAAAAATAAATATCTAATTCGGATACACAGCAACTCTGACAACAATGATTATCTTTAGTAGACACTAATCCAGAATGCACACTGGCTATTCTGAATCACCGATTGTCTAGATCACATTTAAAATTTACCTCCTCTCGAAGCTGCCGTTCTCGTTCCTCTTCTAGTTTTTGGATTTCAGCCAATGATAGCGTTGCCTGGGACTGACATGCTGTTGTATTGGACTGCTGGCCCCACGTTGAAGAAGAGGGAAGCTAGCAAAACAGGAAGGCAGAAGAGTTCATGCGGACACATGGACAGGAAACAGAGGGGCAACGATGCACTGTGCACAGAACCTTCATGCTTCCCTCCAGTCCATTCGCAACCTTCAGTTCAAACTTCCTTCTTCGATCCTTTTACATGACTATTCTACCAATCAGTTTTGCTTCTCTTACTTAATTTTCTCTTGTCACAAGAGTATTTTAAAACAACTCAAAACACACCAACATTATTGTTGTTTTAGTCCTAAGTGGTGTCTGACTCTTTTGCAATCCCATAGACTGTAGCCCACCAGGCTTCTTTGTCCATGGGATTCCCCAGGCAAGAATATTGCAGTGGGTTGTCACGTCCTCTTCCAGGGGTTTTTCTTGACCCAGGGATTGAAAGCACATCTCCTGCAATGGCAGGCAAGTTCTTTACTACTGAGCCACCAGGGAAGCCCAAAATACATCAATACACTTTTATCTGATTTACTCTTAAGAAATTGCAAATTTGTTACACCTGCCACTGATATATACTCCAATATACAGCCATAAAGACAGAGAATGAAACAAAAGAATGACTAAGTTTTTAATCCAAGGAGGTAATAAGGACACGATACCCTGTTCTGAAGGGAAAGCTGAGGTGGGCAGCTGATGCCAGGCACAGTTTTCAATCAGCCTTTCATGGAAGGGAGTTAACCAGGCTGTGGCTTCTAGTCATGAGCACTAAATTGGTTTTAATTGATAATTCTTTTTTTCCTATCCCTTAAAATTATAGACTAAAATAAAGTGTAAACATGAGTCCTGTATACTTTGCTGCTGCTGCTAAGTCACTTCAGTCGTGTCCGACTCTGTGCGACCCCACAGACGGCAGCCCATTGGGCTCCGTCATCCCTGGGATTCTCCAGGCAAGAACACTGGAGTGGGTTGCCATTTCCTTCTCCAATGCATGAAAGTGAAAAGTGAAAGTGAAGTCACTCAGTCATGTCTGATTCAGCGACCCCATGGACTGCAGCGTACCAGGCTCCTCCATCCATGGGAGTTTCCAGGCAAGGGTACTGGAGTGGGATGCCATTGCCTTCTCCGCCTGTATACTTTACTGTTCCCAAAAGTCTGATTATTTCTAAGGGAATCCCTTGGTCTTTCTGGGCCAGAAAAAGATTCACTTAATTTTCACACATCTTATGGGTCTTAAAAACAAAAACAAAAACAAAAACAACAAAAATCAAACCTAAACCAGATAATAAGAACAGTACATGTGTGTGGATCAAAACAAAATACCAAAATAGAAAGGTTCTTCAGTAAGAATCTCTAAAATTGGAACTGACGGGATAAGGGTAAAAGCAGCTTAAACTGTCACTGATGTTACTGGACACTCTCCAAACGAGTGCCCTCAACACTACTGAACATCCTCAACATACTGAGAACCCTCAGCATGTTCTGCCCCGGAGTGGGTAGCAGGGCACTTCTCTTACAGCTCCTGTGCTCCGGGAGGAGAGAGGCACAGACGGGAGCTAGGAGAGAAAGATGGGGTGCCAAGCAGGAGAAGTGGGGCACAAATGAGCTCTTCCTCTCCACAGGAAATGACACATCTGCAAAGCCCTAAACTTCCCTAGTGGCTCAGATAGTAAAGTGTCTGCCTGCAGTGCGGGAGACCCGGCTTTGATCCCTGGGTTGGGAAGATCTCCTGGAGAAGCAAATGGCAACCCGCTCCAGTTGGGTTGCCTGGAAAATTCCATGGATGGAGGAGCCTGGTAGGCTACAGTCCATAGGGTCGCAAAGAGTCAGACACAACTGAGCGACTTCAATGCCAATGTCAATCAAACCTGCAGCAAGCATCACTCGGAAGGCCTGTAAAAAATGGAGCCACCCTGGCCCTCGCGTGCAATGAATAGTCAAAGGTAAAGCCAGATAATTTGCATATTTTTGTAATTCTGATGCAATCAGCCAGCAACCACTGTTGTCTAAAATCCCAGTGGCTATATCACCCCACCATACCCAGGAACCAATCTCCAGTCCTCTGCAGCAGAAACTCAGCCAGCACCAAGAATAGATTCACTGCCTCCTGAAATGGCCTGTTCCCCTTACAGGCACCTCTGAAATCCTCCTTTATTTTGTGCCAAAATATACTTCACTGTATTTTCTGCTCATGATTCACAAGACTCTTCTCTGGAGTAATGCAGAACAAATCTAAGTCTCCTTCACATGACAGATCTCTATCATTTCCCTTAAGTCTTATTTGTACATAAGAAATGCTATCCCATCACTACCATCAACACTGCCCCAGGGCATTTTCCAGTTCAACCAACATCCTGTACTGCCCAGAGAACTGAAGGTTGTCAATCACACTTTTCAGAACAACTCTCTCCCAAGTGACAAGCAAACAGTAGGGAATTGGGGACATTTTCGGACCCCTGAATGCCTAATATCCTTCACTGATACTTAAAAATTTACATTTTCCCCCTGTTCTGATACTGCTACCTTACTTTTTCAACACCATTTTTTAAGTAAGATTTCTTTAAGAAGTATTAAGAACAATCCTTAAGAAATGTAAAAACAGAGAGTCTGTAGGACTTGTGCCCTGACTTACTCTCTCCCAACCCCAGTTCAGCCAGCACTTCAGATGAGGGGAGCCAAGAACACAGGCCTCCTTCTCTCCCCTTGGCTGCCAGGCAGAGGGCTGGCTTCCCGAAAGAGCACAATATTAGCAATTCTCATCCAGCTGCCTGTTGCAGAGGCTAAGTTAGAGACAAGCACTGCTGAGAGATGGGAGCTCGCTTATGTCTAGCCTCCACTTATGGAATGGAAACTGCATAGAGCTACTGAGACTGTTTAGTTGCCAAGTCGTGTCTAACTCGTTTGCTACCCCATGGACTGCATGGTATTTCTCAGGCAAGAATACTGGAGTGGGTTGCCATTTTCTTCTCCAGGGGATCTTTCAGAGCCAGGGATTGAACCTGGGTCTCCTGAGACCATGAGGGTCCTGACTGCCACTGCCCTATAGTTTGAAAGGCAGAGGTTCCACACCACCAGGAGAGGTAAGCCAAGGAGACCTGAAGCTCAGGTCCCTCCCCAAGGGCTCAACTGAAAAAGTGGGTGCCACTGTTCCCAAAACAATTCCCTCCTAGCTCAGTAGGTAAAGAGTCTGGCTGCAACAACCAAACAGAGACCCAGGTTTGAATTCTGGGTCGGAAGGATCCCCGGAGAAGGAAATGGCAACCCATCCCAGTATTTCTGTCTGGAGAATCCCATGGACAGAGGAGCTTGGTGGGCTACAGTCCATGGGGTCACAAGAGTCGGACATGACTTAGCGACCAAACCACCACCACCACCACTGTTCCCAGCTCCAGAGCTGTGACTCGGGGAACTCTGGCCTTGAGGATGAGGTGGGAAGAACAGATTGGAGGGAGAGCTCCAGGTCTCTTCTAAAAGGAAACTGACTTCATTTGCAACAGAGTGTGGAGAAAGAGGAGCTGAAGCCTAAGGGAGCTTTCACAATCAGTGGATGCTGGGGTAAAAGGCAGTTCGGGGGCAGCTAGCAGACGCACTGGAGACACAGGCTGAACTGCAGGTGCTTCTTGGCCTCAGAATTTGCAGATACCATGATACAGAAAATCCTAATGAATTCACTAAGAAACTACTGATAAATCAGTCCAGCAAGATGGCAGGATATAAGCTCAGTATACAAAAATCAATTGCACATCTATACCCGGACAAAGAACAATATGAAAATGAAATTTTGAAAATTTCATTTACAATGAAAGCAAGACAAGATACTTTAAAATAAATTTAACAAAAGAAATACAAAAACTAAACTCTTAAAAACTATAAAACAGTGAAAGAAATTCAAGATCTAAATGAACATAGAAACATCTTATGTTTACAGATCTTAAGACTAAGTATTGTTAAGATAACAAAACTCCTCAAACTGATCTACAGAGTCAATGGAATTCCTATCAGAATCCCAGTGGGCTTCTCTGCAGAAACTGAAAAACTCATTCTAAAATCCACAGAAGGAATTTAAAGAAACACAGAAGGGCCAAAAAATTATGAGAAAAAGGAACAAATGGGGAAGACTCACCGATTCCAAAGTTAACACCAAAGCAATAGTAATGTCAACACAGTGTATTACTGGCACAGTGATCATACAGATCACCTGAACAGAATTCAGAGTGCAGAAACGAATCTACATGTCTAATTTTTTAAGGAGAATGCCGCAGGCATTCAATGGACAAACAATAGACTTTTCAACAAATGGTGCCAGGACAACTGGATAAATGATAAGCAAAAGAATGAAGTCAAACCTTCACTTCACATAATTTACAAAAATTAACTCAAAATAGATTAGAGACCTAAAACTACAAAGTCTTAGAAGAAAACATAGGATTCTGTAAAACGATGACCTCGGATTTAGTAATTCTTACATGTAACAAAAGCACAAGTAACAGAAGAACAAACAGATAATTGGGACTTCATCAAAATGTAAAACTTTTGTGCATCAAAGGACACTGTCAAGCAAGTGGGTAAAAAACAAATAAGAGAAAATATTTTTAAATCATCTGATATAGAACTCAAATATCTAAAATATATAAAGAACCCTTAAAAAACTCAATAGAAAGAACCCAATTTAAAAATAGGCAAAGGACCTACATAAACATTTTTCCAAAGAAGATTTACAAATGGTCAATAAACACATAAAGAGATACTCAACATCAATAGTCATTGGGAAATTCAAACCAAAATCACTACAAGTTATCACTTCACACCTACTAGGATAGCTATACTTAAAAAGTCAGATAATATAGATTGATGAGGATGTGAAGAAACTTGAACCCTCAACCACTAAACACAAAATGGTACAGCCATTTCAGACAACAATCTGGCAGCTCCTCAAACCATTAAAGACACTGGCATCACACGACCTAGCAATTCAAGTGCTAGATATGAAGCCTAAACAGGAACCTCGTGGCTCATTCTCCAGCAACTTCATTCTGCTCACAAACCCCCTCCATTCTCCCAACTGGCTGTTTGACCTTTATCTTTTTCTTTAAATTTAAATTTTCACTACCTTCAGGGCTCAGTTTGGAAGTTATCTTCTTTCAGGAAAGCTTCCCGAACTCCTCAGATGGGCAGTGGGTCTCACATACCAGTGAGCATCAGAAGCCCTGGAGGGCTTATTCAAACACAACTGCTGGGTTCCATTTCCAAGAGGTTCTCGTTCAGTAAGTCTGGGTAGGACCCAAGAACGTGTTTGCCAGGCTGGATGAAATTCAAACTGGAATCAAGATTGCTGGGAGAAATATCAATAGCCTCAGATATGTGGTGTGGCTCACATGATAAAGAATCTGCCTGAAAACCAGGAGACCCCAGTTCAATCCCAGAGTCAGGAAGATCCCCTAGAGAAGGGAAAGGCTACCCACTCCAGTAGTCTTGTCTGGAGAATTCCATGGACAGAGGAGCCTGGGGGGCTACAGTCCATGGGGCTGCAAAGAGTCGGAAACAACTGAATGACTCACAGTTTTGACCTTCAAATATGCAGATGATATCACTCTAAAGGCAGAAAGTGAAGAGGAACTAAAGAGCTGTTTGATTAGCGCGAAAGAGGAGAGTAAAAAAGCTGGCTTAAAACTCAACATTCAAAATACTAAGATCATAGCATCCAGTCCTATCACTTCATGGCAAACAGATGGGGAAAAAGTAGAAATAGTGACAGACTTTATCTTCTTGGGCTCCAAAATCACTGCAGACGGTGACTACACTCATGAAATTTAGATATTTGCTTCTTAGAAAAGCTATGACAAACCCAACCTAGACTGCATATTAAAAAGCAGAGACATCACTTTGCCGACAAAAGTCCATATAGTCAAACGTGTGGTTTTTGCAGTAGTTGTGTATAGATGCTCAAGAGTTGCATCATAAAAAGGGCTGAATGCCAAAGAATTGATGCTTTTGAACCACGGTGCTGGAGAGGACTCCTGAGAGTCCCTTGGACAGCAAGATCAAACTAGTCAATCCTAAAGGAAATCAACCATGAATATTCTCTGGAAGGACTGATGCTGAAGCTAAAGCTCCAATACTTCAGCCACCTGATGCTAAGAGGTGACTCACTTGGAAAAGACTCTGATGCTGGGAAAGACACAGGGCAGGAGGAAGTGGAGGTGACAGAGGATGAGACAGTTGAATGGCATCATCAACTCAATGGACATGAGTTTGATCAAACTGTGGGAGATACTGAAGGACAGGGAAGCCTGGCGTGCTGCAGTCCATGGGGTCAGACAGTCAGACACAACTGAGCAACTGAACAACATCAACAAACTCCCGGTGGTCACACCCTGAGGACTGCTGCTCTGTGCTCCCTCACTCACTGCACTTACCCACTGTATTCCAATGTTCTGTTCATGTCTTTATCCTACGAGCTCCTTGAAGGTGGGGGATACTAAGCCTCATGGCCAGTTTTGTAGACCCTACCATAAATCTGCTCCTCCCTCTCCAATTGCTCCTATTTCATCAACAGTTCTGCTACTTTCCCAGTCACGGAAGGCCTACTATCTTAAGAGCCATTCCACCTTCAGCCCTCATCCCTCAGATTCAGAACATCACCAGGTTTTGCTCATTAATGTTAGCCAGTTCTCATCTTGGCGCTATTCATTCTCACCACCACCATCACACTCTCTTTACTGGTTTCCCAGTCTCACTTTCTACTATTTCAAACGAGGCTCTGAATTCTTGTAAAACAACACTTTGCATATATCACCTCAATCCACCTTTCAATAACCCCCCCAGTCAGCTATGTTTCAAGTCCTGTATGATGGTTCCTACTTACACACCCGAACGTTTGCGTTTCCTGCACTCATGAGTCTATGGGCTCTTTGAGGACAGTCGCCTTGTCTCGTTTATCCTTGCCTTAGCACTGCTGAACTGATGGAGCAGGCGCCAATGTTTAAATTTATGAGCCACACAGACCCACTTGGTTTTTGCTTACGTTGCCGCTCACGGCTTAGCCTCTTTCACTTGTTCTTCCCTTCTCTAAACGCCTAACACAGAGTACAATGCATCATGTTATATTTTGCTGATCAAAAAACCGAAGTCTCAATATTTAACATAAAGAACAGTTTATGCTACCACACCGCCAGCATCCACCCAGCCACAAACACGGCCAGCAGCTCCTCTGGCTGGTGGCCTGGCCCGCGCCCAGCTGTACCTTCATCTGTGCCAGCTGCTGCTGCTGTTGCTGCTGCTGCAGCCTCCGGAGAGCCTCTTGCTGCTGCTGCCTCTGGCGCAGCAACTCCTTCTGCCGCTGGAGCTCCAGCTCTTTCCGCTTCCGCTCCTCCTCCTCGTGCCGCAGCCTGGCTGCCTCCTCTTCCATCCGTAGCCGATTCTCCTCTAACCGACGCTGGGCTTCCTTTTCTTCCCGGGCCCATTTCGCAGCCTCCTCTTCCTTCCCAGAAGGAAAAGTAAATAATAAAATTTAATTATGTTTTAAAACAAATCTGAGTCATTTTTCAAGGCTTCGGTCAGAGGTGTGCTTACCGGATAACATCATGCTTCATTTATTTACTAATTTCTACATAAAAGGAACATCACTTTGGACATCTGTGGTAATACTGATCTCTAACAGATCACCACAACCTCAGGCAAGATCCCCTGAACCTGCTCCAACCCTGAGGCAGAGCCAGCTCCTCAGGGTGCTGGGTGCAGAGAGCTGCCAAGACTTGCAAGAAAACCGACCATCGGGAAAGAAAGCCTCAGCCAATGCCGGACCCAAAGCGACTTCACAAAACCACTTAATTCCATCTGAGGGTCTCACCCCTGGTGGCTCACAGGCCCCTGGGAAATCTCCCCTTCATACATCCTCTACCCCTCATTTTCAGCAGCACCCTGGATCATTTTCTTTCTGCGTCTCTCCCTCAAAACCATTCCATGTGCCCGCTGGAGTTCTACTGGCCTCCCTCCATGGAGGCTGTTTACAGCCCTTGCAATGCTCTATCTTAACCAGGTAGCACATGCCCCTCCAATTCTCCAGAACTCAGGGCACACATCAGCTACTCTACGAGGACTTTCTTTGCCTTCAGAAGGTCTTTTGCTTACACTCAACTATACTTTGTCTTCCTCTCTCTGATGCTCTTAGCCAACCAGTGACAACAACTATTATTACCTATCTGGCAACCATTCCTTTCGGTCTTCTTTGTAGAGAGAGCCATCCAAGGTTTAAAATGCCAAGCTTTGCTTTTTAAGCTTCCGGTGTAAATTGGGACACCCATGTAATCTAATTTAGGCCAAAGGACTGATTCCAGGGAAGATATTCCTCCCAGAGGAAAGGAAAGAAGCACAAGAGAAGGGCCACACTCTTCCTGGGTACATATGGTATCTGACACTACTAACCACCAGGTAAAAAACATGAACTTGAAAGTCAGCACAGCAAGACATGATAGAGCAGAGTATGAACCACGAGGGAAGAAGTCCACACACCAGGACATGACGGGAGGAGCGTGGGAAGCACCTGGACTCGCAACCACAGCACTGAGTCACTGAAGTTCATGTTCAGTTGCCTTATCTCCAGAACACCTTGATAGGTGAGGCAATAATGTTATCTGCTGTTTTAGCCAATTTTAGGCCAATATTTTGATTTTTCAGTGGAAAGATCTACAATGTGGCATTTATGTGTTGTAAAATCATTACCTACATAATCTGTGAGCTTCTTGAGGGCAGAAACAATTTCTCAGAAAGTTTTGGGCTTGAGCAGGAAACAATCACAGTAACTAGCATATGGTATATTATCAGAATATATTAACTGTTGAATAAATAAACCAAATAATGCATTAACATACAATCTAACTTGAAATTATCTACCTCTAAAGAATTTAGATTTCCCTAAAGAGTTTCAATTAAGAACTTAAGCAAAAGCAGGTAATCTCCAGTTTTGTGTCAATCTAACCAACAAACAAAAACCTACTTCCGTAAGTGTGGACTGCTGCACGTGGTGACTTCCTTCCAAAGAATACAGTAAAGGGGAAAAGTATGGCGGAGAACCCGATAAGCACTACTACAGCCAGGAGATCAATGTCACCATCAATAACCACACATCATGGTGCTGATATATACCCCTGGCATGTGATGAAAACGGTATTTTACCCCTGTGATCTTCTCCAAACACCCTTAACGTCAGTTTAATTAAGAAAAAAATACTTCAAAAAAACTCTGATAGAGGGTTACCCTACAATATACTGACCAGTATTACTTAAAGTGGTTTAACTAAAAAAAAATCCTGAGAAACTGTCATGGCCAAGAACAAGCTAAGGAGACATGACAAACAAATACAATATTTTGAATGAAATCCTAAAACAGAAAAGGGACATGAGGGGAAAACTGAAGAAATGTTAATAAACTACAGCCTTTAGTTAATAAAAATGCATCAACATTGATTTAGTAAGTGTCAGCATTGGTTTATCATAATGTACCACATTACCATAAACTAGTAATGTGGTAAACTGTACAACCATCCCAATTTTTCGGAAAATCTAACACTGTTCTAAAAATAGAATCCACTAATGAAAAATCTATTACTGTTCTTAAACATTAAAGCAAAATGCTGCAGGGAGCCTGGCTACACTGGAGTTGAGTAACAGCCACTGCTGTGTGATCTCACGGCTACACTAAGCAGCAGACAACACAGGCTCTAACGGTGCGGACCGGGGAGAACCCTAAGGCAACCGAGGCATCAACCTCCACATAGCACATTAGGTTTTTTAAAGTCAGTCCTTCTTCGATTCCTTTGGTGCTATTTTTTTGCTTGTTTTGATTCCTTGACATCTTGCTCAGCTTTTATAATTGCATGTGGGATGGTTATTACAAAAGTATTAAGAGCCACTCTTTGGCATTGCCCTTCTTTGGGACTAGAATGAAAACTGACCTTTTCCAGTCCTGTGGCCACTGCTGAGTTTTCCAAATTTGCTGCCATATTGAGTGCAGCACTTCCACAGCGTCATCTTTCAGGATTTGAAATAGCTCAACTGGAATTCCATCACCTCCACTAGCTTTTTTCCTAGTGATGCTTTCTAAGGCCCACTTGACTTCATATTCCAGGATGTCTGGCTCTAGGTGAGTGATCACACCATCGTGATTACCTTGGTCGTGAAGATCTTTTTTGTACAGTTCTTCTGTGTATTCTTGCCACCTCTTCTTAATTATCTTCTGCTTCTGTTAGGTCCATACCATTTCTGTCCTTTAACGAGCCCATCTTTGCATGAAATGTTCCCTTGCTATCTCTAATTTTCTTGAAGAGATCTCTAGTCTTTCCCCTTCTGTTGTTTTCCTCTATTTCTTTGCATTGATTGCAGAGGAAGGCTTTCTTATCTCTCCTTGCTATTCTTTGGAACTCTGCATTCAGATGCTTATATCTTTCCTTTTCTCCTTTGCTTTTCACTTCTCTTCTTTCACAGCTATTTTTAAGGCCTCCCCAGATAGCCATTTTGCTTTTTTGCATTTCTTTTCCATGGGATGGTCTTGATCCCTGTCTGCTGTACAATGTCATGAACCTCTGTTCATAGTTCATTAGGCACTCTATCTATCAGATCTAGTCCCTTAAATCTATTTTTCACTTCCACAGTATAATCATAAGGAATTTGATTTAGGTCATACCTGAATGGTCTAATGGTTTTCCCTACTTTCTTCAACTTAAGTCTGAATTTGGCAATGAGGAGTTCATGATCCGAGCCACAGTCAGCTCCTGGTCTTGTTTTGCTGACTGTATAGAGCTTCTTCTCCATCTTTGGCTGCAAAGAATATAATCAATCTGATTTCGGTGTTGACCATCTGGTGATGTCCATGTGTAGAATCTTCTCTTGCGTTGTTGGAAGAGGGTGTTTGCTATGACCAGCACGTTCTCTCAGCAAAACTCTATTAGCCTTTGCCCTGCTTCATTCTGCATTCCAAAGCCAAATTTGCCTCTTACTCCAGGTGTTTCTAGGCTTCCTACTTTTGCATTCCAGTCCCCTGTAATGAAAAGGACATCTCTTTGGGTGTTAGTTCTAAAAGGTCTTGTAGGTCTTCATAGAACTGTTCAACTTCAGCTTCTTCAGCATTACTGGTTGGGGCACAGACTTGGATTACCGTGACATTGAATGGGTTGCCCTGGAAACGAACAGAGATCATTCTGTCGTTTTTGAGACTGCATCCAAGTACTGCATTTCGGACTCTTTTGTTGACCATGATGGCTACTCCATTTATTCTAGGGGATTCCTGCCCACAGTAGTAGATATAACGGTCATATGAGTTAAATTCACCCACTCCANCCTAAGGATATTAAATATACAGAAATGGGTCACACTGTCAAAATAGCTCAGGAAGAAATCCTAAGCAAACAGAACGAAACAGATGCTTTTACTGTTACACTTCTTAAAGTCCTTACACACTAGTGTAGAGTGTGACTCTAAGAAATATTAGCAGTTCTAATCTAATCTCAGCATGGGCTTCCCTTGTGGCTCAGCTGGTAAAGAATCCACCTGCAATGCAGCAGACCTGGGTTTGATCCGTGCGTTGGGAAGATCCCCTGGAGAAAGGAAAGGCTACCCATTCCAGTATTTTGGCATGGAGAATTCCATGGAGGACATGGATGCTTTTTCAGTTCTTATGGCAAAAAACAAGGAAATATGTAGTAAAGGCTAGACATACTGGGCTGTTACACAGTGGATTCTTTCAAATGGGATCTTTAAAAACCTGAGGAGAAAATGGTCTAAGGCACATAATAAAGAATTCCCCAAAAAGAAATACAAATGGTCGTGAAACATGAAAAACATTTAGTGTTACTGGTTATAAATACTTTAAAATTTAATTATTTCTCAAATCTAACTGGTTTATAAAACCCCAGGAGATTATGTGAAAGCCATCAATTCTAATGATTTACTAGAATTGACGAATATCCCACCTGTAGGTGTTAATGGGTAACAGACATTTCTCCTGAAGGAAGTGAGGGTCCTAACATTCTAACCCCCGTCCTTCTGAGAACTCCCCAATGCCTTGGGGGAGCCCCCTCCAGAAGCAGGACCTATGAGATGACCAGAGAGCAGGTGTTCTTGAGGCCTGCCCTTTCTGCACCGATTCTACAGGCAGAGTTCTCAGAGACACACCTGTTTCCTTCGGGCAAGCTCTTCTTCCTCCCGCCTTTTTCTTTCTTCCTCCTGCTGTCTCCGAAGAATTTCCTCCTGTTGTCTCCGAAGTTCTTCTTGCCTCTTTCGCTCCTCCTCTTCCCGTTTCGCCCTCATTTCTGCCTCTCTCCTTTCCTGCTCCAGCTGAGGTTACACAAGGGTACTCTTAGAAACTTGAAGCCAAACACAGGAAAGCCGCATCATGACCAGCACTGTCAGGAGCTGGCCCGTGCAGACACGACCGTTCACTAGTTACGTGTGGAGCAGCCGGGGAAGGAGAGAGCTCTGAGCACACTCCGAGCTCTGGGGTCACAGGAATCAGTGGAGTTTCACGCTCTTCCCCACAAAATGCTCTCGTCTCCACTCTCACCCACGCCTCTGCTCCACACTACCACTACACCACACCGCCCACCTGCAGGGAGGGCAGCTGGCCTATCACTAACACCAGAAGTTCTTGGGTTGACATTTCTTTGTTCATCCCTACAAAGGATTTTCTGATTGAAGATCTAACAGTGTATCTAACGAGGTTTCAGCTAAAATGTCACAAAAGCTGCTAGTGTGAAAAATTACAGAATTCTTTAAAAATCTGAGGACCAACCACTTTACAAACTCCATCCCGTAGAGCTCCCGAGTACTGGTCAAATCCAGCCCTGAGACTCCAATTCTTTGCTACACAAACAACTCAGCAGGCCTTTACTTTCTCATGCACATTTCTATGAGTCTATCACCTGGCTTCCTATTATCGAGTTTTGCCCATGGTCACCAACTCAACATCTGACTCTCCCAGACTTACATTTAACACCATCCTTCACCTTGAAAATAAATCCTAAGTCTTTAACGTGACATAGGCAAGTTATTGGCCTGCCTCATTTTCTTTAATTTCTCTCATCATTTATTCTTCAGACATACCAGCTCTAGGCTAGACCAAGTCATTTAACTGTTTCCTGTGCCAAGATGTTCACATATACTCCTAGCCTTTACAGGTCTTGCTTCCTTCAACTGCAGTTTGATTTTGACTTCCTTTTACTGTCAACCCCAAATCCTGCAACTGAAATAACTCCTACTATCCTTTAAGTGACATTAGCTCAGGAATCACTGTCTAATTATTCAAGTGTCATCCAATTTCTGGTCCCCACCTCCACTACTAGGTAGCTGGCCCACGTGCTTTCTTGTGCTTCTTGTCTGTGTTAGCATCCTCCCTATCCCTGACACACATGTGCACACAGACAAGAAAGCAAGGTTTCATCAGCTTCGTGTTCAAAGCACAAAGCATGGAAGGAACAAGAACACACTCAAAAACTGTTGGAACTCTGGTCTGTCAACTCATATGGAGACAGATCTTGACCACGAACTCTTTTCATATTCTGGGCATTCTAAAGGCACTATCACTACCTCAGAAGATAAGAATGCACTAAACATAAAATAGAAACAAGATTCTCTCCGAAGCATGAGAACCCAGAAATCATTACAATGACACCAGGCGTTGACAGGCAACCTCTCTGACAAGTATTAAAACAAAAATTCAAGATTGTTAGCTCCTGCAAAATAGGCAAATGGAACGTATAATGTAATGTTAACGGTGAGCTTTTTAGCTGTATGTCTTGGACTCTAGAGTGCAAATAAATATCACTATAAAGATTCAATGTGGGAACTCAAGCTTCAGATCAAGGGTCCAATAAGCAATGTAGTGGATATTTTCTTATGGTCTTTTAATAAGAAATTATCATGAAAGGTGTAATATATGACCGTGATCATTAATGTGTCAACAAACCCATACTTACTGACTTAATTTAAACTTATTATTTTTAACTATTTTGAGGCCTTTTGGGGGAGAAGGCTGCACAATAAGAACAGAGTGTGAATGTGCTTATACTAGCTACATAGCTGTGAATTTAAAGGAATAATGTGTGAGTAGCTAGAGTGATACAGATATCAATAAGCAAATGTCTATGTCCTGCAGCTGGAAAGCAGGCACTGCTATGGCAGAATGAGATGCAGACCTTCGCAGCTTTGGCCTTCTCCATCTGCTGAAGCTGTTCAAGGGCAGGTCCTGGAGTCGCGGGGTCAAGGGGAAGATCCCATACGCTACCGCCTTCCCAAACTGGAAAACAGGAAGGAACAGAGGTGAGGGGTATGAGAGCTGACACATGTGGCTAAATATCCAGAAGCATAAAGAGGCTGCTCTCCTGTCCCAGAGCGAGCTTCATCACAAGTGTCTGCTCTGCTTCTAAACAGACTGAACTACCAGCGGGCTCTAGTTTGTAACAATACCCGTCAGCACACGCAGAAGGGAAGAAAGCACCAGGCAAAAAGATGAGAAAATGAGGCAGCAGGAGCCTTTTCTATTTCCTAAATTTCTGGGTACCTACAGTGGTAAGTTACACATTGATCCTTGACTCAAAAGAATAGGTCATCATTACTTATGTTTTTATTTATGCTTTTTCTCAAATATTAAAGACAATTTAAAAGACTTTTTTACAATGGATTAGGACAACGTTAAAAAAAAAAAAAAAAAAAAGAGGAGGCTCAAGTTCAAGAAATCTATCTACTAAAGAATTTCCAGCAACTCCTTAATAGCTATTTTCAATCCTTTGCTGGGGTAAAATTTTTCTTTCAAAACCACTTTTCATTAATATTCACTACAAAGCAGGTACCAAAATTGATTTTTAAAAAATAACAAAAAATTGAATAATAAAAGTTATTAGAATCTAAATCGTTGGAGCTATACTAAAGGCCAATCTGAGTTTTTACCTGTAGGCTGTGAGGGTGCTGGCTGGAGTTCCCAGATAGAACCGGTGTCTGGCACTGACACAGACCTAGTTACTGAGGGAATGATGTTCTGATCAGATATTCTGCAAAAGGGAAATTAGAAAATTAACAAAATTAACTTGTTCTTGTCATTCAAGAAAACAGATAAAGAAGTATTTTCACATTATCTGTAGGTTTTCAAGGTTCAGTTCAGTTCAGTCGCTCAGTCGTGTCCGACTCTTTGCGACCCCATGAATCGCAGCACGCCAGGCCTCCCTGTCCATCACCAACTCCCAGAGTTCACTCAGACTCACGTCCATCGAGTCAGTGATGCCATCTAGCCATCTCATCCTTTGTCGTCCCCTTCTCTTCCTGCCCCCAATCCCTCCCAGCATCAAAGTCTTTTGCAATGAGTCAACTCTTCCCATGAGGGGGCCAAAGTACTGGAGTTTCAGCCTCAGCATCAGTCCTTCCAATGAACACCCAGGACTGGTCTCTTTTAGAATGGACTGGTTGGATCTCCTTGCAGTCCAAGAGACTCGCAAGAGTCTTCTCCAGCACCACAGTTCAAGGGTACTTAGCCAAAAAACTTCACTGTTTTAACTAAAATACTTAACCAAATATTTAACCAAAACATTTAGGAAAGAAAATAGGATAGAGGCAAAGTAATCACACTTCTGGACTCAAGGTATTGGCAAATTTTGATTTCCAAATAATAGATATGCCTACTGTCTTTAAAAAATTCAGTAAGAGTCACAGAGGCAGCATTTATCATGAAAAAAACTCACAGACCGTTAAGTCAAAAGGTGTGCATTTCATTTCAGTTCAGTCTCTGAAGTTTTCTGTGTATTATGTCAACTAAGTCCTTCAGCTGCTCTGAGTCCCAGTTTGCCCATCTTTAAAACTAAGACCTTAACATGATCTAACCTGCCAATCTTACAGAATGGGTTATAGCTCAAGGCAAAGATATAAAAGGTTTTGGTTAAATTGGACAGTAAAATTTTTAAGAGCAATGACTTAACACCTTTGCAGGAGATAAATACTACCCTGAATGATAATCTGAATCAGCAGGAACTTAAGACTTCTAGCATAGTTTCCATGTTTTTAGACCCACTTTAATGGCTATTGGGTCTGGAAAAGTATCACTCTGTGTGGCACCGTTAATATTGTTCATGAAATATTACAGGTAAAAATGAGATTAAATTTCTCGATCACAAAATTTTTTCTTGCTAAGTCCATGAGACTACACTCCTTTTCAAGTGTTCTTAGTATTCTTTGGTTATTTTGCAAATTTTATCTTCTGACTAAAAAGACCAAATAAATGCTTTTTAATTAGTTATTTTTAAAAACTATGTTCTTATACACAACACAAAGATAGGCGTGGGTATTCTGATACTAAACCTCACAGATTAAAAATTTCCTTTTCTCTCTTTCTTTAAAACACACACAACGTGGAACATCACACAAACAAGCACCAACCTCATCTTCAGAGCCTGGAACTGCTGGAGAAGAAGCGCCAACTGCTGCTGCTGCTGGGAAGACAGCGCTGCTTTCTGCTGCTGGGCCAGAACTTGCGCATACTGTTGTCTTCAAAAAGTAAAACATGGTATAACCGGTCTATCCACATTTAGTTCACTTTACAGAGATATTACAAGACAAAGTTCAGCCCCCACACCAACAAAAGAAAACCCCATTAGAAATAGCTATCAAATATACTTTTACAATACTTCTCAATAGTCACACCAACAGTTCTATATGTTATTCTAGAAAGAACTAAACTAATAGATGACATGCTGCTGAGTGAAAACAGAAAAAAATTTAAAGGAATGTCAAAAACTGGAAAACTCCTTTAGGATGTTAATAACCTTTTATCAGAAAATAAAACAGGTTCAAACTAATAGCTATTTCCACATGAAGAACTCTTCGCAAAAATAAAATCCCACTTGTATAAAAATCCTCAAATTTATACGTTTCGGCTTGGAAAATTTTAGGTTAACAGTTTTTTCACTAGAACAAGAGGTGGACAATTTTTTCCTTTAAAGAGCCAGACGGTAAATATTTTTGGCTTTGCAGGCCATCCACAACCACTCAATTCTACCTCTGTAGTGCAAAAGCAGTCATAGATAATACACAAACAAATGGGTATGACTCAGTTCCAATAAAACTCTGCTTAGGAAGACAGGTAGCCATTCAGTCTGCCAACCTCTGCACCAGATGATAACAAATCTTACTTCTTCCACGAAAAGGACTCAATCTAAATGATTCCATACCACTACTAATAGCATAAACTTTAACTTCTTTTCTGCCTTCTCATCTGCTTTTTCTCTGTGGCAAAGCTGAGCCATCTAGAAGGCAATTAATTTTTAAAATCACTGATTCTTGCTTTATCAGCTAAATACACTGCAAAATTAGTTATGTGTCACCTTCTGCAAACTCCCAATATTTAAGAAACAAGCTAAGACCAAACTTAGGATGTATAGTGGCACTATGCCACTAGCTGGATGATTGAAGTATCCCATAAACTTAGATTTCTGCTGGAAAGATGAAATTTGGGAGCAGATTGCATCTGAAGGCCCTTTGGCGCTACAGGGCAGCCTACCACATTACTGCTCTTACTGTATGAGGAACTGCTGATACTGAAGATGCTGCATCTGGTACAAGGCTGTGAGTTCCTGCTGCCGGGTCAGTCGTTCCTGGTCCAGCTCTCCCTGGGAGCGAAGGGGTGGAGGAAAGAAATACCAGTAAATAAACTGAAAGAGCCTAAAAGCCATTTAATATTTACATTCAGTACTCCTAGACTTCTTTTTGCCCCACTTAACTATTAAAAAAAAAAGTCAGGCACCTTTAGAAACGAAGCAGTGCCATCTAGTGGAAGAAGGTGGTGTTGGCACTGTAAGAGATTCCCTGAGGTGGGAAAGGGTCCCTATTTTAGCTTTTCTTCTCTCTAGCCCTTGAGGCTGAACATTTTTCTGTAACCCAGAGTTCATACTCTAACTAAAAAATAACCAGGGACCTCCCTGGTGGTCCAGTGGCCAAGACTCCGTGTTCCAAAGGCAGGGGACCAGGGTTTGATCCCTGGTTAGGGTACTATATCCCAAATGCCACAACTGAAGATCCTAAGTGCCACAACTAAGACTGGCACAGCCAAACAAATAATTTTTAAAAAAAAATCGTTCTCCCAATCTTAAAAGTGATTTATAAACTTGGAGATTATGTAAAAATTCGAGAAGTAGGACAAAACAGAATGGAGTAAAATTAAATGCTATACTAAGAATTTTACTGTAGCACTAACAAATACAGGGAGCCAATGTATGTCTTCTTAAAGAGAATGAGACATTTAAAATTAAATGGAATATAAAAGAGCTTTCACAACTGTTTAACTCTCTATCCAAAAATTAGAGGTGCTTCTATTGCTTTTAATACATCACAAGTTTAAAAGTAAGGGGTAGAAAGAACTTTTTTAGCTTATACATCAAATAACATGGATGGAGTTTAAATTCTGAAAGAAAAAAGTAGGGGGAAAATGAAAGGTGAAATATAAGATAGCAAAAATAAAAGCATAAGGGTGACATAAACTAAAATTAAGACCAATCATTAATGAACGGTTTCTATCTTTATTGCACACTGATTACAGTCCAGAAAAATACACTTGACGTATGACTCCTTTGAGTGAGGTTCACCTGAAACTCAAGGACATTTTTCTTTCTCATTTAACTATTCATGGATAAAAGCTACGGTAGGTTAGTTGACAATTAACTTAAGGGCAAAGGCAATACCTGACAGGAAGCAGAGCTTCCCACAGTCTTTCCCCTTAGTTCGGTCTGACTGAGGCTCATCCCCTATAACTGGAAGTTAGGAAATGGATTAGAGCTGGCACGCCAAGATCCAAGTAGCCAGCTGTCAGCTCTCAAACGTGCAAGATAAAAACGCATCCCAATTTCTGAGTAGATGGTAAAAGTACAATTTACATACAATAATTTGTATGTACAATTTGTATGTACAAAAGTACAATTTACATACAATACAATATACATACATATAACAATTTTTTCTGGATTTACAACAGAAATGTCAGGGTAATTCCCTAGGACTCTTCATTGCTCTGCAAACTATAGGAGGTCTCAACCCATCAGTAGACAGTGAAATTAATTATTGGGTCAAGATAAACATTTACATACTGGGAGGAAAAAAAGAAGAAACAGAAAGAATATATGTACACCAAATGTTTTGTGAAACTTACTTCAGAAATATCTGCAAATTAATGAATATATGAAGTAGTGATATGAAAATCTTTTGTCTTCTACTATCTGCTACTGTCAAAACAGTGTGATAGCCACTATTCTCACTTATGAACTCTCTTGGCTACAGATGTTGTAAATGACTTACTCATCTTTATCTCATAAGAACCTAACACAGCCCTGGCACAGATCCTCAATTACATAATTGGTGAGTAAATCCATGGATCTTACTGTAGAAATCCAGTGTTCAGACTAAAGATTTCTGATTATGTTCACTTAAGACTATGGCCAGCAATCAGACACTCCAACCTGGAAAACGGAAAAGTGAGGCACAGCTCCAAAGGAACTCAACAGGCCCAGCAGCAGCTGCAAAAAAGACTTCCCCTTCAAAGGTCTCCAGTGTCAGCATACTAAAAGGGTTATGTTATAATCCAATTTTTAGGTATCAGTAACATATTTTAAAAGGGCTTCCCTGGGTGCTTAGATGGTAAAGAATCTGCCTAAAATGCAGGAGACTGGGGTTGGATCCCTGGGTTGGGAAGATCCCCTGCAGAAAGAAACGGCAATTTCTCACTCCAGTATTCAATCCACTCTGTCCATGGAGAATCCCATGGACAGCGGAGCATGGCGGGCTACAGTCCATGGGGTTGCAGAGAGGCACGTATTTTTTAAAAAGGTAAATAAATGGAGAAGGAAATGGGCATTCTAACTAGAAGCAATGAGAAACTCTGAGTCAGTTGTGTTGAAGCACAGTAGATAAAGGTAAAAGCTCTGAAATGAACTTGGAAAGGTAAGGAGCTAAAACATGCATGAACTGGTAGGGAGGCCAAGACAAAATATTCTTCCTTTAGCACATGCTAACAGTGGAAACAGTGTCAGACTATTTTGGGGGGCTCCAAAATCACTGCAGATGGTGACTGCAGCCATGAAATTAAAAGACGCTTACTCCTTGGAAGAAACATTATGACCAACCTAGATAGCATATTCAAAAGCAGAGACATTACTTTGCCAACTAAGGTCTGTCTAGTCAAGGCTATGGTTTTTCCTGTGGTCATGTATGGATGTGAGAGTTGGACTGTGAAGAAAGCTGAGCGCCAAGGAATTGATGCTTCTGAACTGTGGTGTTGGAGAAGACTCTTGAGAGTCCCTTGGACTGCAAGGAGATCTCACTTGTTCTAAAGGAGATCAGTCCTAAGTGTTCATTGGAAGGACTGATGCTAAAGCTGAAACTCCAATACTTTGGCCACCTCATGTGAAGAGTTGACTCACTGGAAAAGACTCTGATGCTGGGAGGGATTGGGGGCAGGAGGAGAAGGGGACGACTGAGGATGAGATGGCTGGATGGCATCATCGACTTGATGAACATGAGTTTGGGTGAACTTTGGGAGTTGGTGATGGACGGGGAGGCCTGGCATGCTGCGATTCATGGGGTTGCAAAGAGTTGGACACGACTGAGTGACTGAACTGAACTGATAAAGCTAGTGGAGGATCTATTTCTTTAGAATGAGTGTGGGGTATGTATATATATATATATATACACCCACACACACATGTATATATGTATGTGTGTGTGTGTTGAGAGAGACAGAAAGGAGGAGGAGGACAGGCACAGACATCTGAGTTTTAAAAGATCATTATAGCTACATATGTAGTCTGAGTCAGACTTCCCATTGTCATCTGATCAATTACTTTCAGGAGCGACAGCTGCTCCTTCTTGAGCTGCAGCACCTAGAGCAAGTCTTCTGGGTCTGCTGTGCTCCGAGTGAGGGACAAGTTACTCACCATGTGCGGAGGGGGCGCTGGTCCGGGAGAAAAAGGAACCCTTCCCCACATCTTCATGATGTCACCAAGAGGCTGGAAGCTTTCATCACATGCTCTCTTTACCAACAAAGACATAGTGAAATAGCCCGCCTGAAACCATTCTGCCATCTCCTGATTATTGAAGGGACCTACAATAAGAATAATTAAACAGAAGGGCAATAAAAATCCTTTCAAGCTAAAAAGAAAAAAAATATTTCCTGGGTCTGATCCTCATCCAGATAGAGGTAACAACTTGTTTCAGGTGGCTCCTGATCGTAATTTATCAGGAAAAGTGGTGAACAGACTTCAAACTAATAAAATACTACAGAAACAATTTAGAAATAAGCCTTATGTATACACATCCTAATTTCTCAGCAGTGTTTTAACTATTTTAAAGAGCACAACTGTCTCCAACTCATTCAGTCTCTAAAGCTCATTTCAGAAAAGCATTCACACTGAAAGAGTGAGTATTTGTTATATCTGGTATCACACAGGCATAGAGAATATAAACATGCATGGCTGAATATGCTCTTCTCCAATTTTCATTTCCCGTCAGAGCTTGTTGCAAGTTAGGCAAACTATAAACGATAATTAATTAAATTAAGAAAGATGACCAATTTTTTATTATTTATCTGAGGTAAGACTAAATTGGGCCTTGGTAAGGGAAAAAAAACTAACATTTTCTGGATCTTTTACAATAAGAAATAACCAAATACTTTATACATAAAATTAATGAACACATTCTGATCAATAACTAGTGATTCAGGAAGTGTTTGTTGCTGTTGTTCAGTTGCCAAGTCATGTCCATTCTTTGCGAGCCCATGGACTACAGCACGCCAGGGTTCCCTGTCCTTCACTATCTCCCTGGGTTTGATCAAATTTATGTCCAGTGAGTCGGTGATGCTATCTGTCTCATCCTCTGCTGCCCTCTTCTCCTCCTGCCCTCAATCGTTCCCAGCATCAGGGTCTTTTCCAATGAGCTGGTTCTTCACATCAGGTGGCTGAACTATTGGCGCTTCAGAATCAGTCCTTCCAATGAATATTCAGTGTTGATTTCCTTTAGGACTGACTTGTTTGATCTCTTTGCTATCCCAGGGATCTCCGGAATCTTCTCCAATACCACAATTCAAAAACAGCATTCTTCAGTGCTCAGCCTTCTTTATGGTCCAACTCTCACATCTGTAAATGACTACTGGAAAACCCATAGTTTTGACTATATACACCTTTGTCAGCAAAGTGATGTCTCTGTTTTTTAATACGCTCTGTAGGTTTTGTCTTAACTTTCCTCCCAAGGAGCAGCAACTTATAATTTCATGGATGCAGTTACCATCCACAGTGATTCTGGAGCCCAAGAAAAGAAAATCTGTCACTGCTACCCACTTTTCTCCTTCTATTTGCCATGAAGTGATGGAACTGGATACCATGATCTTCGTTTTTTGAATGCTGAGTTTTAAACCAGCTTTTTCACTCTCCTCTTTCACCTTCATCAAGAAGCTCTTTAGATCCTCTTTACATTCTACCATTAGAGTGGTATCATCTGCCTATCTGAAGTTGTTATTTCTCCCAACAATCTTGATTACAGCTTGTGAATTATCCAGCCTGGCAGGGATGTACTTTGCAAAGAAGTTAAAGTGAAGTCACTCAGTCGTGTCCAACTCTTTGTGACCCCATGGACACCAGGCTCCTCCGTCCATGGGATTTTCTAGGCAAGAGTACTGGAATGGGTTGCCATTTCCTTCTCCAGGGAACTTCCCCCAGGTCTCCCACATTGTAGACAGATGCTTTCCGTCTGAGCTACCAGGGAAGCGTACAGCTTGTGAATCATCCAGCCTGGAGGGGATGTACTTTGCAAAGAAGTTAAACAGAGTGACAATACACAGCCTTGTTGCACTCCTTTCCCAATTTTGAACCAATCTGCTGTTCCATGTAAGGTTCTAACTGTTACTTCTTGGCTTGCATGCAGGTTTCTTAGGAGACGGGTAAGGTGGTCTGATATTCCCATCTCTTCTAAGAATTTTCCAGTATTCTGTGATCCACACAAAGGTTTTAGCATAGTCAGTGAGCAGAAGTAGATGTTTTTCTGGAATTCCCATGCTTTCTCTATAATCCAATGAATGGTGACAATTTGATCTCTGGTTCCTCTCCCTTTTCTAAGCCCAGCTTATACATCTGAAAGTTCTCAGTTCACATACTGCTGAATCATAGCTTGAAGAATTTTGAGCATAACCTTACTAGCATCCAAAATGAGTGCAACTGTACAGTAGTTTGAACATTCTTTGGCATTGCCTTTCTTTGGGATTAGAATGAAAACTGATGTTTTCCAGTCCTGTGGCCATTGCTGAGTTTCCCAAATTTGCTGGTATATTGAATGCAGCACATTAACCATATTATCTCTTAGGATTTGAAATAGCTCAGTTGGAAATCTGTCACCTCCACTAGCTTTGTTTGTAATGATGCTTCCTAAGGCCCACCTGACTTCACACCACGTGGTTATCCCAGTCATTAAGGACCTTTTTTGTATGGTTATTCTGTATCTTCTTGCCACCTAGTCTTAATCTCTTCTCTGTTAGGTCCTTAACGTTTCTGTCCATTATCATGCCCATCCTTGCATGAAATGTTCCCTTGGTTATCTTAAATTTTCTCAAAGAGATCTCTAGTCTTTCCCATTCTATTGTTTTCCTCTACTTCTGTGCACTGTTCATTGAAGAAAGCCTTCTTATCTCTCCCTGCTATTCTCTGGAGCCCTGCATTCAGTTGGGTGTATCTTTTCATTTTTCCCTTGCTTTCTGCTTCTCTCTTTCCTTAGTTATTTGTAAAGCCTCCTCAGACAACCATTTACCTTCTTGCATTTCTTTTCTTTGGGATGGTTTTGGTCACTGCTTCCTGTACAATGTTATGATCCTCTGTCATCCATAGTTCTTCTGTCACTCTACTAGGTCTAATCCCTTGAATCTATTCACCACTTGCACTGTAAAATCATAAGGGATTTAAGTCATACCTGAATGGCCCAGTGGTTTTCCCTAGTTTATTCAATTTAAGCCTGAATTTTTCAATAAGGAGATCATGATCTGAGCCAGTCAGTTCCAGATCTTGTTTTTGCTGACTGTATACAGCTTCTCCACCTTCGGCTGCAAAGAACATAATCAATCTGATTTCGGTACTGACCGACTGACAGTGCCCATGTGCAGAACTGTCTCTTTGTGTTGTTGGAAAAGGGTGTTTGCTATAACCAGTATGTTCTCTTGACAAAAGTCTGTGAGCCTTTGCCCTACTTCATTTTGTACTCCAGGGCCAGACTAGCCTGTTACTGCAGGTATCTCTTGACTTCCTGCTTTTGCATTCTAATACCCATGTGATGAAAAGGACATCTTTTTTTTTTTTGCTGTTAGTTCTAGAAGGTCTTGTAGGTCTTTGTAGAACCAGTCAACTTCAGCTTCTTCTGCATCAGGGGTTGGGGCACAGATTCAGATTACTCTGATGTTGAATGGTTTGCCTTGGATATGAACCAAGATCATACTGTCATTTTTGAGACTGCACCCAGGCACTGAATTTCAAACTCAGGAAATATTTACTGAACACCAATCATATAGGTCAGACTTTACTTTTCTGGGCTCCAATATCACTGCAGATGCTGACTGCAGCCATGAAATTAAAAGACGCTTACTCCTTGGAAGGAAAGTTATGACCAACCTAGATAGCATATTCAAAAGCAGAGACATTATTTTGCCAACAAAGGTCCGTCTAGTCAAGGCTATGGTTTTTCCAGTGGTCACGTATGGCTGTGAGAGTTGGACTCTGAAGAAAGCTGAGCGCCGAGGACTTGATGCTCTTGAACTGTGGTGTTGGAGAAGACTCTTGAGAGTCCCTTGGACTGCAAGGAGATCCAACCCGTCCATTCTAAAGGAGATCAGTCCCAGGTCTTCATTGTAAGGACTGATGCTAAAGCTGAAACTCCAATACTTTGGCCACGTCATGTGAAGAGTAGACTCATGGGAAAAGACTCTGATGCTGGGAGGGATTGGGGGCAGGAGGAGAAGGGGCCAACAGAGGATGAGATGGCTGGATGGCATCATTGACTTGATGGACATGAGTTTGGATGAACTCTGGGAGTTGGTGATGGACAGGGAGGTCTGGCGTGCTGCAATTCACGGGGTCGCAGAGTCGGACATGACTGAGTGACTGAACTGAACTGAATCATATAGGTCCAGGCAGGAATCTATAGCAGTAAACAAACAAACAAAGCCCTGGAATTTCCACATCTGGAAAGGTGGAGTAGATATACTTTCCCCTGCTCCTGTCAAATGCAACTAAAAACTCTGGACATTGGATATAAAACAAACAAAAAAAGACTCTGTAAGGTAGAGACAAGGCAGGAGGCTGACTAGAAGCCTTTAGCAAGATTGACAGAGATTTAAAAAGAAATGAACAAGTTATCAACTTCAAGAATGAAATTGGAGATTACCACAGAACCTGAAGATATTAAACAGGTGGACAGAACACTTATCAAAAAGATATTATGGGAATAAGAACAGAATATGCTACACGCATAAATTCAGATGGAAAAACGTAAACTATCACAATTCATTCGCATCGAATAGATAACTTAATAAAAAGTCCTGTAACTATCAAGATTTTTGAATTTGTAATTTTTATATTCCATATGGAAAATTTTACCAAACATTTAAATAATTAACACCCTGTGGCAAACATATGGATGTTTCTAAAAAAAAAACTAAGAGCAGAACTACCATATGACCCAGCAATTCTACTCTCGGGTACACGTCTGAAATAAAACAAAAACACTAATTCAAAAAAATATATGCAATCCCAATGTTTATAGCAGCATTATTTACAACTGCCAAGATATGGAAGCTACCTAAGTGTCTGTCAACAGATAAATGTATGAGGAGGATGTGGTATATATATACACAAAGGCATGCTCTGCTGTGTGCTATGTGCTAAGTTGCTTTAGTCATGCTCAACTCTGTGGAACCCAATGGACTGTGGCTTGCCAGGCTCCTCTGTCCATGGGATTCTCCAGGCAATAAAACTGAAGTGGGTTGCCATGCCCTCCTCCAGGGGATCTTGCTGACCCAGGGACTGAACCCATGTCCCTTGCATCTACCTGTATTAGCAGGTGGGGTCTCTGCCAACACTACCACCTGGGAAGTCCATAATGGCATGTTAATCACTCATAAAAAAAAAAAAAGAATGAAATTTTTCTATTTGCAAAAACAGAGATGGACTCGTAAAATCAAAGACAAGCAAATACTATATGATATGACTTATATGTAGAATCTAAAAAATAAAACTAATTAGTAAAAACAGCCAAAAGAAACAGACTCATAGACAGAAAGAACAAATTAGTGTTTACTAGTGCCTGGAGACTCCCAGGGATGGGGGGGCCTGGTGGGCTGCCCTCTATGGGGTCACACAGAGTCGGACACGACCGAAGTGACTTAGCAGCAGCAATAGTGTNTGACAAAAGTCTGTGAGCCTTTGCCCTACTTCATTTTGTACTCCAGGGCCAGACTAGCCTGTTACTGCAGGTATCTCTTGACTTCCTGCTTTTGCATTCTAATACCCATGTGATGAAAAGGACATCTTTTTTTTTTTTGCTGTTAGTTCTAGAAGGTCTTGTAGGTCTTTGTAGAACCAGTCAACTTCAGCTTCTTCTGCATCAGGGGTTGGGGCACAGATTCAGATTACTCTGATGTTGAATGGTTTGCCTTGGATATGAACCAAGATCATACTGTCATTTTTGAGACTGCACCCAGGCACTGAATTTCAAACTCAGGAAATATTTACTGAACACCAATCATATAGGTCAGACTTTACTTTTCTGGGCTCCAATATCACTGCAGATGCTGACTGCAGCCATGAAATTAAAAGACGCTTACTCCTTGGAAGGAAAGTTATGACCAACCTAGATAGCATATTCAAAAGCAGAGACATTATTTTGCCAACAAAGGTCCGTCTAGTCAAGGCTATGGTTTTTCCAGTGGTCACGTATGGCTGTGAGAGTTGGACTCTGAAGAAAGCTGAGCGCCGAGGACTTGATGCTCTTGAACTGTGGTGTTGGAGAAGACTCTTGAGAGTCCCTTGGACTGCAAGGAGATCCAACCCGTCCATTCTAAAGGAGATCAGTCCCAGGTCTTCATTGTAAGGACTGATGCTAAAGCTGAAACTCCAATACTTTGGCCACGTCATGTGAAGAGTAGACTCATGGGAAAAGACTCTGATGCTGGGAGGGATTGGGGCAGGAGGAGAAGGGGCCAACAGAGGATGAGATGGCTGGATGGCATCATTGACTTGATGGACATGAGTTTGGGTGAACTCTGGGAGTTGGTGATGGACAGGGAGGTCTGGCGTGCTGCAATTCACGGGGTCGCAGAGTCGGACATGACTGAGTGACTGAACTGAACTGAATCATATAGGTCCAGGCAGGAATCTATAGCAGTAAACAAACAAACAAAGCCCTGGAATTTCCACATCTGGAAAGGTGGAGTAGATATACTTTCCCCTGCTCCTGTCAAATGCAACTAAAAACTCTGGACATTGGATATAAAACAAACAAAAAAAGACTCTGTAAGGTAGAGACAAGGCAGGAGGCTGACTAGAAGCCTTTAGCAAGATTGACAGAGATTTAAAAAGAAATGAACAAGTTATCAACTTCAAGAATGAAATTGGAGATTACCACAGAACCTGAAGATATTAAACAGGTGGACAGAACACTTATCAAAAAGATATTATGGGAATAAGAACAGAATATGCTACACGCATAAATTCAGATGGAAAAACGTAAACTATCACAATTCATTCGCATCGAATAGATAACTTAATAAAAAGTCCTGTAACTATCAAGATTTTTGAATTTGTAATTTTTATATTCCATATGGAAAATTTTACCAAACATTTAAATAATTAACACCCTGTGGCAAACATATGGATGTTTCTAAAAAAAAAACTAAGAGCAGAACTACCATATGACCCAGCAATTCTACTCTCGGGTACACGTCTGAAATAAAACAAAAACACTAATTCAAAAAAATATATGCAATCCCAATGTTTATAGCAGCATTATTTACAACTGCCAAGATATGGAAGCTACCTAAGTGTCTGTCAACAGATAAATGTATGAGGAGGATGTGGTATATATATACACAAAGGCATGCTCTGCTGTGTGCTATGTGCTAAGTTGCTTTAGTCATGCTCAACTCTGTGGAACCCAATGGACTGTGGCTTGCCAGGCTCCTCTGTCCATGGGATTCTCCAGGCAATAAAACTGAAGTGGGTTGCCATGCCCTCCTCCAGGGGATCTTGCTGACCCAGGGACTGAACCCATGTCCCTTGCATCTACCTGTATTAGCAGGTGGGGTCTCTGCCAACACTACCACCTGGGAAGTCCATAATGGCATGTTAATCACTCATAAAAAAAAAAAAAGAATGAAATTTTTCTATTTGCAAAAACAGAGATGGACTCGTAAAATCAAAGACAAGCAAATACTATATGATATGACTTATATGTAGAATCTAAAAAATAAAACTAATTAGTAAAAACAGCCAAAAGAAACAGACTCATAGACAGAAAGAACAAATTAGTGTTTACTAGTGCCTGGAGACTCCCAGGGATGGGGGGGCCTGGTGGGCTGCCCTCTATGGGGTCACACAGAGTCGGACACGACCGAAGTGACTTAGCAGCAGCAATAGTGGGAAAGCGGGGCGGGGGGGGGGGGGGACAAACAAGAGTGGGAGGTTAAGAAGTACAAGCTACTAAAGCAAAAACCACACACACACCAAGAATTAACACCAGTTCTAAACAATGTTGTCCATAAAATAGAAGGGGAAGAAATAATTGCCAGTTCATTTTATGAAGCTAGCATTATCTTGATACCAAAACCAGACAATGAGAGTACAAAAAAACAAAAAAAACACTACAAAATATTCATTAGGAATGGAGATACAAAAATCCCAAACAATTTATCACTAAGATCCAGCAATTATAATTACACACCATGGCCAAATAGTTTATTCCAAGGATGAAAAATCTGATTCAATATTCAAAAATCAGTCAATGTAATCTACCATATTTAACTGGGTAAAAGAAAAAGCATTTGACAATCCCCAATAACCAGTCATGAAAAAAGCTCTCAAAATAAAGTGTATTTCCTTAACCAGATAAATAGCACCTAAAAACTCAACAGTTAACATGACCACTTAATTATTATTAAAGTTCCCCCTAAGGTAGAAAAGTAGGATAAACAAAGCAAGTCTGTCTGCTCTCACCTGTCTTACTTAACAGTTGGGAATATACAGTAATGCAACAAAAGGAAGGAGGCTTACAGATTGGAAAGGAAAAAAGAAAGCCATCCCTATCTGCAGATGACAGCAGTCTACACAGAAACTCTATGGACTCTAACAAAACAACTCCTAGCTCTAACAAAAGAGCTCAGTAAGGTCACATAATACACAAACCTCTAAAATGCAATTCTACACAGTAGCAATAAACACTGAAATACAGCAAGATTTACAATTGCTCAAAAAGTCATATACTTAGGTAAAAATTTAATAAAATATGTACAGGATCTATACTGAAAATTATACAGTGCTGATGAAACAAATTAAAGATCTAAAAAAACTGAGAGACATACCACGTTCACGGATGGGAAGACTGAACATGGTAAAGATTGTCAATTCTCTTCAAAATGATAGAAGTTTAACGCAATCCCTATATGGCAACCTACTCCAGTATCCTTGCCTGGAGAACCCCGTGGACAGAGGAACCTGGAGGGTTATAGTCCACAGGTTCGAAAAGACTTAAGACACGACTGAAGCAACTTAGCACACACATATGCACTATTAAAATCTCAACAAGTTTTCTGGTATATATAAATAGAATTACTCAAAAACTTATATGGAAAAGCAAACTAGAAAAAAGAAGTCGGAGGAACCAGTATACCCAATTTCAGGACTCACTTTACAGCTATAATAATCAAGACTACACAGTATTGGCTGGAGGGACAAACACAAAGATCAAATAAAGAAGAAAGAAACCAGGGAATTTCTGGTAGTCCAGTGGTTAGGGCTCTGTGTTACTACTGCAGGGGCAGATGTTCAATCCCTAGCTGGGAAACTAAGACCCCATAATCCATGCAGCATGGCCAAAAGAGAAGAAGGAAAAAGAACCCAGAAATAAACCAACACAAATAAATATGTCCAATGAAATCTTGAAGGAAGTACAAAACCAATTCAGGGAGGAAAAGATAGAGAGAAAAAAGCCAGAGGAAAAGGTACCAGTACAGCTGGATATTAACAGGCAAAAAAAAATTAAAATCTTAACCCATGTCACATACCTTATATAAAAATTAACTCAAAATGGAATAACAACTTAAGTACAAAACATAAAGCTATAAGTTGGGAGGGGGAAAGGGATAAAATCTTTGAGATGTGTTCAGCAAAGAGTTTTAAATTAAACCAAAGCACAATCCATAAAAGAAAAAAGGTATTCATAATCAACTGCACTTCATCAAAATTTAAAACGTTTGTTCTGGTAAAGCCTGCTCAGACCCTGCTCTGAATCTCGACTGCATCAGTGTCAATATCCTGGGTGTGATGTTGTTAGAGTTTTGCAAGAGGTTACCACTGGGGTAAACTGGGTGAATGGTACACAGACTCTCTGTATTGTTTCTCACAACTGTTTGTAAAGCTATAATTATCTCAAAATAAATATAATTAAAATACACACCTGTATATGTTTTAATGAAAACATTCTACAGGCATGAAAATTCAGATAATCAAAAAATATACACAGTGCCATGCACTGATAGATACTATAAGGAAGAATAAAGCAGGGAAGGGGGACTGAGGATAGAAAAGAAATTATGATGTTAAAGAGAGGGAACAGTCAACAACGAAATTCAGGTTACAAGCAAAAACTTCAAAATGCAAAAATGAAAAATCAACAGATGTTCTTCACAACATTCTCTCCCCATTCTAATCTAACTTACATACCATACACATACTTTAAGCAATTAGTTTAAAATATGGTATTTTTAAAAAATATTTTAAATATTTATTTTGTCATTTATGATATCAACTCCATTTCAGTGAAACATTCAATCAAGCTTTTCCAAGATGATTGCCATCATCTTTTTTTTTATAAGGTGCCTAAAATACAATGAATGTATGAAACTCAACTGACCAGTCAATAGCTGGCATGCCAGAAATGAGGGGGTCTTAAGCACACTGACTACTCCCCACCCCATATTAGTGATCACAATCTGCCTTGTATTCAAATTATTTTCACTGGACTCCTCCCATCACTGAAATGTAAGGTACTAAGGAGGGAATCTATTAATGAAACGTCTATACAAAAGAAGAAAGCCTGTAGCGCTGACTTTTGTTCTACGATTACACAAATTAACGTTAAACCATCACCATGCTTTTGAACTACGTACGGTGTTGGAGAAGACCCTTGACAGTCCCTTGGACTGCAAGGAGATCCAACCAGTCCATCCTAAAGGAAATCAGTCCTGAATATTCACTGGAAGAACTGATACTGGGAAAAACTGAAGGCAGGAGGAGAAGGGGACGGCAGAGGATGAGATGGCGGGATGGCATCACCAACTCAATGGACTTGAGTTTGAGCAAGCTCCGGGAGTTGGTGATGGACAGGGAAGCCTGGCATGCTGCAGTCCAAAGGGTCGCAAAGAGTTGGACACGACTGAGTGACTGAACGACTGAATCGCCATCTTAGGGAATCTGGAGGTAATGGCATACTTCTCTACTTAAGAGTAGAATGGAACAACCTACCTTGAATCTCTCCCTGAGGATCTTTGTAATACCATTTCTGCATTGCTTCATGCATCAGTGGAATTGAGGCTCCCTTAGCTCTGTGTTCTTGCAGTTTTGATGCCAGTCTCTCATCATCTAGTGCACTGTCTTGGAGATAAGCCACCATTTTCTCAGCTTGCTAAGAGAAAAAAATTTAAAAATGAACTGTGGAAGCAAATGATCCTAAATTAATACTTGTACACATAACTGTCTGTCTCTTTTGGACTACTTGATCTGTGAGAGGCACTGTGCAAAGGACACAGCAGGCAACAATTTAATTCATCCAATAATGCCATTAAATAGGTACGATCCTCCTTTCACAAAGGGGGAAACTTTGTGAACTAAGGCAGGTTCAGGGGGATCAAGTCTTGCTTAAGGTTTCAAAATTATCAAGAAAACTCAAATGAGACTAAAACTGGAACAGATCAAAATCTAAGCATCTTATCAACACACTTAAGAGTGCCATTTAAACAAATAATCCTAAATTATACAAACTAAATCTGCAAAAACATGTATTAATAGATCAAAAAGCTCCATTATAATACATTACAAATAAAATCTTTTACAAGTTTTTATTCCTTTCTGCAATACTTCCTGCCACCAACTACTGTACCCTGAAGAAAAGAGAATTTCCTCTGTAGAAAGCAAGCTACCATTTACCTTACATACAAGCAACAGTATATAAAAACATTAGGGAACTCTATAGAGACATCAGTATGATGGTATTTCTATTTTCCGTTACACTTAGGCGAAAAATATAGACAACACAGTGCCTATCCACAGCTGCTTGTATTCGCCATTTCTGGCATTCCATTAATTTCCAAAAAGAAAAAAGAAAAGGAAACAGCTCAGGGCAACCTCAGAAGAGCAAAAAATAACCTGATTTAATGACTACTACATAGCAGAAACTTAAAAGCATGAAATGATTTGAAAGACAATTACTCATACAAATAAAAACTAGACACAAAAACAAGTTTTTCAGTACACAACATCTAGGGCACAAAACTCCCATTTTTGAATATTCATTTAATGCTTTTCAATTTTTATGGCAGTTCACGAGGAAAGAAAGAATTATGTGACTTGTACCTGCTCCAAGTGTTTGAGACCCTCTTCATCGTCTGGCTCTGTGGGAACACTGCCCATTCCAGGAGCACCAATGACTGGCGTCTCCACTGGCCGGAGGGCAGGACTAGGGCTGGGGACAGGAGGCGGGAGGAGGAGGAGCGGAGAGGCTGTATCTGAAGGAATCTGCGACAGGGGCTGCTGGACATCAGGAACCACTTCTAGAGAAAAAAAACACAGATAGATGAAAATCCTCTAAAAGAGACTCTTAGAAAGAATACCAAGCATCAAGTTGAGCAGCTTGCTAAATGGGCTCAACAGATTTGTGAACTATGTCATGAACACTGCTGCTACTTCTTATGGAGAAGTGTGTATTCCTCCCCAGGATGACGAAGTACCTCCATAGGGTGACAACAAATAAGATTAAAAGGTATCCAGAAAGGGCTTCTGCAGTGCCATACTGTGTCACTAGAGTATCTACCCAATAGTTATAGGTCTACCTCTTGAAAACAGAATTAGTCCAATCCCTTCTTTACATCATGTCTCTGAGTTGTAAAGACAGTAAATAGCACTGCAAATCTCCTCAAAGACACCATATCTCAGCATGTGAAAGTCGCTCAGTCGTGTCCAATTCTTAATGACTCTATGGACTATACAGTCCACGGAATTCTCCAGGCCAGAATACTGGAGTGGGTAGCCTTTCCCTTCTCCAGGGATTTCCCAACCCAGGGATGGAAACCAGGTCTCCCACATTGCAAGCGGGTTCTTTACCAGCTGAGCTACAAGGGAAGCATAAAAACCTTTATTAAAAACATCTGCAATTACTTTGAATAATTACCTATTTCAACTTATAATGACTGTAATTCAACNTTTCCCAACCCAGGGATGGAAACCAGGTCTCCCACATTGCAAGCGGGTTCTTTACCAGCTGAGCTACAAGGGAAGCATAAAAACCTTTATTAAAAACATCTGCAATTACTTTGAATAATTACCTATTTCAACTTATAATGACTGTAATTCAACACAATACATTCTGCAGGGTAACAAAAGTTCACTGGGTCTACCTGTACAGAGCAGGAGGTTCTTCACAATAAGAGTAAAGACTACAAAAGAGGCTCTGTCTTGCTTCCTATTTCTAACCTCTCAGTATTCAGGCTCTTGAAGAGGAAAGGGGGATGGAAGTAATTAGATACAACTGTAGTTTCCCCTTTGAAATCTTGTTTGTTCAATTACAGCAAGCTTCTCCAAATTCCCGTTCCTCTCCACCTTTTGACAGACTTCTTAAAAGGACAGTGTGATGTCTATACAACTTTCTCTACTTCACCACCACCCACACCAGCTACAAGGTAACTTCTACTTCCAACAGCCCGAAAGCTTCTCTCCCAAAGATAAGCATTCACCCAAAGTACTCAAACACAATGGTTTTTCCTAGTCCCCATCACTGAACCTTAGGTCTGACATTATCTTCCCAATTCTAAACTAGAACGTTCTCCTTCCTTCCTTTTCCTGCACTCTTCTTCTTGCCTTGCCAAGATTTTTCTCTGGCTCCTCTATCTACCCTCTAAAAATAGGGATTACCCAGGTTCTGTTCTCAGTCCACTTCTTCTCACTCCTAACAGTGCATGTAATCTTTTAAATGTTCATTCTCTCTGTGGTCCAGAATTTGTCCCATTGAGCTACAGTCCCCTCACTCTCAACTGCTCTCTGGCCCTCTCTACCGAATTTCTCACCAACACTTCAGACTCCATGTTCATAACCTGAATTTGCTCTCTCCCCTCCCAAATGTGCTCCTCAAAACTTCTACTCTTTTTCTATTACGGATACCCTAGATAGCATATTCAAAAGCAGAGACATTACTTTGCCAACTAAGGTCCATCTAGTCAAGGCTATGGTTTTTCCTGTGGTCATGTATGGATGTGAGAGTTGGACTGTGAAGAAAGCTGAGTGCCAAAGAATTGATGCTTTTGAACTGCGTGTTGGAGAAAACTCTTGAGAGTCCCTGGGACTGCAAGGAGATCCAACCAGTCCACTCTGAAGGAGATCAACCCTGGGATTTCTTTGGAAGGAATGATGCTAAAGCTGAAACTCCAGTACTTTGGCCACCTCATGCGAAGAGGTGACTCATCGGAAAAGACCCTGATGCTGAGATGGATTGAGGGCAGGAGGAGAAGGGGACGACCGAGGATGAGATGGCTGGATGGCATCACAGACTTGATGCACATGAGTGTGGGTGAGCTCCGGGAATTGGTGATGGACAGTGAGGCCCGGCGTGCTGCAATTCATGGGGTCGCAAAGAGTCAGACACGACTGAGCGACTGAACTGAACTGAAATCCTCTCACACACCTCATTCGTCTTTGACCCTTCCTCCTTGCCCTAATAAACAACAAGCAGTAACTACGTGCTGTCAATTTTTACTGTGAAATCTCATCTGCCACTTCCTCCCCTTACAAGTGCACTGCTCAGGACACCAACAGGTCACAGAGCAGCCCTCTGTCAACACAATCCACCCTCACACACAGCTTTCAAATATATGTTCCAACCATGTTTCCCACCGGCCGCTTTTTCACATCTCATACTTCATCTAAATAAAAACAGAAGCTGACTTCCTGCCCTTGCTTGTATCAGCCCCATTTCCTCCCTGTAGCTTTCACTGCAACCTACTACTGGAATGCCCTCTCCTAATTCATCCTGCTATACCTAACTCCAAATTCTACTTATTATTTTAGGACAAGTTCAAAGACACTTGCTTCCTGATTATTTGAGGAATGTGCCAATCATGAATTCATATTTTTTTGGTCCTAGGTTACTGATATGCACATGCTTTATTTCCCCTATAAATTGTTAAGTCCAGAGTTTCAATCCTCAATGCACATTTATGCAGCTTTCCCCAAAAGATACGTGTCTAGACCCCACCCTAAACCTCCTAGAATAAGGCCCTAGATGTGTACATTTAGAAGTATGAACCACAAATAATTTGGAGGCACAGCATAGTTGAAAAATTACTACTACAAGTGAAAGAGGTCTCAAAATGTGCAAGTCCCATGGTACCTGATATATATAGTAGAGATTCAAATACTTGTTGAATTCATTCATTTAGCTTTGTTACAAACATTAAAAAATGGAAGGAAAAAAAAAATCCTTGGTTCAACCTCTCAAAATAATATTTACTGGGCAAGAGAAAGAACAAACAGTTCTTCATAATGTTGTTTTTCAGAAACAGTGCTGGCTGTTTAAGGAGAAGACACCTAACCTAGCTTGGGACCTTGGGGTGGGAGAGTTTCAGGCACAGAAAACAGCATATGCTAAGGCACTATGCTAAGACACAAAGGCAAGAGAACAAGGCACATTTCAGGACTAATAGGTTGTGAAGCTGACGAATAGAGTACAAAGTACAGAGAGAGTTTAGTGCTGAAACTGCAGAGGCAGGGCAGATGCTAGATCACGCAAGGTTCTCATAGGCCAAGTTAACAGACATGAATTTTCATGGTGAAAGTGAAAGGTGCTCGGTCATATCTGACCCTTCGCAACACACAGTCCATGGAATTCTCCAGGCGAGAATACTGGAGTAGGTAACCTTTCCCTTCTCAAGGGGATCTTCCCAAACTAGGGATCAAACCCAGATCTCCCTCATTTGCAGGTGGATTCTTTACCAACTGAGCCACAACGGAAGCCAAAGAATACTGGAGTGGGTAGCGTATCCTATCTCCAGAGGATCTTCCCGACCCAGGAATTGAACCAGGGTCTCCTGCCTTGCAGGTGGATTCTTTACCAACTGAGCTATCAGGGAAGCCCTAATTTTCATTGTGAATAAATCAATTACCTTTCCATATCAGGCACTACACTGCCATTTTTTAGTACATACAAGANCCAGGAATTGAACCAGGGTCTCCTGCCTTGCAGGTGGATTCTTTACCAACTGAGCTATCAGGGAAGCCCTAATTTTCATTGTGAATAAATCAATTACCTTTCCATATCAGGCACTACACTGCCATTTTTTAGTACATACAAGAAGACACATGGAAATGAACATTAATACTGCCTGTTAAGGTGTATGAGCAACTTAAAATCAGTAAAGTAACACTGGAAAAGGAGATATACCTTAAGCTTATTCTCTAGCAAAGGTGATGGGTCTTCCACAGTTATCTTGGCCTCTTTGAAACAATGGCATTATGACCTGTCATCTGGACACATACACAGCCATTACACAAAAGGAATCTAATACAGAAATGAAACTACTGTAGAGGATCCCAAATCCAGTTTGCTTGACTGATACCAGGGTGGTTGTACCCCTAGGAAGTGATAGTACCTTGCTGCTTCTAATTGTTTTGATGAATTCTGGGATAGATAAGCAGGGGAAGCAGTGTTTGAGTAGGCTGACTGGTAAAACAGGCTTCCCCTGTGGTAAAGAATCTGCCTGCAAAGCAGGAGAGTCCCTTTAGATCCCTGGGTGAGGAAGATCCCCGGGAGTACGGCATGACAACCCACTCCAGTATTCTTGCCTGGAGAACCCCACGGACAAAGGAGCCTGGCAGGCTGAAGTCTATAGGGTCTCACAGAGCTGGACCCAACAGAAGTGACTGAGCATGCGCACACACAGGTAAAATAACCTATTCCAATAATCCACCACTAGAAGCAGCTCAGAGAGGCAGAAATGAAGCCTATCGTATCATTTAATCACCAGTCCCAGCAAAATCCAAGTCGGCTTGCTGACTCTCATACATACATACCATCCACCCTGCTGGATACTTTGGTTGATAGACTATTTTCTGTCCGACTCTCTTCTTCAGCTTTTTCCATTTGCTCAGTTTTGGATTCCTCTTTCCTCTCAAACTGTGGTGCTTCCTGAGGTTGGTCTGAAGGAGAACCTGGTCTAGCAGATGAAGAGGTCTGGGGTGTTTCCTCACTAGCTTCTGCAATAGGAAGCAATCTTAAATTAACAACTTAGGAAACTCATTTTGATTAAAAATAAAGGGCAAAATGAGCCTCACCAGCTCCCGTTCTGTCTGTCTTCTCTGCCTCCTTCTTATTCGTCTTATCAGGTTCTTTGGCTTCTTCATTATGGCTGCCCTCAGAGTCAGAGCACTCCTCCCCTTCTTCTGCAGGTCGGAAGTCCATCTCCTGCTCTTCTGGAATAGGCTCTTTCTGTACTTTCTGTAGGGAGAAAATAAAGCCAAACATGAACAGCATATTTGGATTCGGAAAAAGGTCAGTACCTGTGATAATATTTAGAACAAATTTCTTACCTTCAGAGAGAGGAATGCACCAGATGAGTCAAATGTGCCCATTTCCTCATCAGCATCCTCCAAGCACCACTCAGGCAAGCTATCCCTGTCATCATCTATGCTTCCACTGCCGGAGCGCACCCTTCGGTAACCCCGTTCATCATCCCGATCTCGAAAGTCAAACTCAAACCTTCGCCGACGTTCCATGTGTTCCCGCCAGCCTGCAGAACGAGGGCCATCTGGGATGAGGAGGAGGACACAGACCTTAGAGAAACTTTATGGCAGTATTCAAAAGAGAAAACCATGGACGGAAACAAAGGAGGAAATTACAACCGACAGTAATGCAAACGGATCCACCTACAGAGAGAAAAGTTGGAAATGAAGCGAACAAAACGAAGCTCAAAGTTCACTATTATGTTCTATGTACCCTCAGTAAGTGACAACAGTAGTCATCTTCAGAAACTACTATCACAACATACTCTAAAGCTTTTAAAGATAAACTTAAAGGAAACCACTTTTAAAGGACAGTTCTTCAAAGTATCTACTTTTAATAAGCTCTAGATCTGAATGTCTGACTGGAATGTTGATCAGTCATTCATGCGGCCCACTCCTAGCCTAGACTTAGGCACTGGATATCCTTCCATCCTGAGTCCACGCATGCTCTCCCTTTGGCAAGTCTTAAATCATTTTCTTTCTTCTGATGAAAATATCATTCTTTATGGATAAGATCAGCCCCCTTGATAATATAACAATATCCACGACATGAAGCTATTATGTCAATTCTTAACACCAGGCTCATCATGTCCACCCACTAGCATCAGGATCCCACTGGTAATTCCGATTCCTCCCCACTTCCCGAAACGGTCATGAAATTACAGCACTGACATGTCATATCTGGCCCACTATCTCAATTATATAGTTTATGAAACAAAACGTCTGACAGCAGAAGTAACCTGCATAACAAAGGAACTGGAATCCAATTCTGCATCTTCTACTGCTCTTTCCAGAGTAACAGGCTTACTTTCCTTTCCCTTTTCTCTCATCTCTTAACTCTCTCTAGGGAGTTTTAATTTCCATGGAATAATCCCAGGGACATTCCTAACCACCCTTGCATATTACTTAGAACATCTACTTTCCAACAGAAAACAACTGCCCAGGAAGAAAAGATCTAAGTGAAAAACAACAACAACAACAACAAACAGGTGGGGGGGAGTAATCTTGTTAATACTGGCAAATCTGAATCTAAGAGAGTCTTAAAAAGAGATGCAAGTTTTATTCAATTATGGTTTTATATCCTTGACTGCTTTCTCCAAGGGAGATAGGCAAAAAAAAAAAAAGGTGGTCAAAGTTAAATGTTACTGTACTGTTGAGGCCCAATTTGCTAAAACCTGTGATCTAAAAATCAAACCGAAAACCAAAGGACAAAATGTTAAAATATCAAATACAGGCAGCATTTTATAAGACTCTTAAAGTGAAAGTGTGAAAGTGTTACTCACTCAGGCATGTCTAACTCTTTGTGACCCCATGGACTGTAGCCCACCAGGTCCCTCTGTTAATGGAATTCTCCAGGCAAGGATACTGGAATGGGTTGCCATTTCCTTCTCCAGGGGGGATTTTCTGCACCCAGGGATTGAACCCAGGTGTTCTGCACTGCAGGCAGATTCTTTTTTTACTGTCTGAGCCACCAGGGAAGTCCCATAAGTCACTTACAAAAAGGGAAGAAAACTTTATTCTCCCACTTCCCACACTTTACTTACAACAACAAAACACAATTTATTGCCTCCTATGAAAATGAAGGAGTTTTATAACCAGATTGACTAAATATAAACTAGACCCATTATCCCAAAGAAGTATTCATGATCAAAAGCTGAATTCCAGAGCGCTCTGTCTGCTGCTCTCGTTTCTAAGTATGCACTGCGATAGGAATCTATCCTTCCAGGCATGTAGCTCATGTTTCCCTCTAAGTTTCCTAAGCTCACCTCCCAGAGCGGGTGCTCTGCTGTCCTTAATGCTCCCAACTCCATACGTTCCCAGCTGTGAGATGTACTTTAATAAAACTACACCCTATAATTGTTTTTTGTCTTAAATAGTTAATAAAAAATTTTATTCATGAAACTAAATGTAGCAGATAAGGCACATCTATAGCTTATTAAGACTGACCACTGCTTTATAGACCTTAAATCTGAACTAAATTATGATAACTATTTTCTTAAGTCAAAATCACTGTATTTAACATTTTAATCAAATCTAATAAAAGATTTGATTAAAATGTTAAGATAGTAATAACAACTGATATAATTGAACTTGCTTTTAATATGCTGGGTTAAAAAAGTAGATTTTTTTAAATGCATATTTATACTGTTCAGCCCCCATATATCTTTATGTCCCACAAACTGTCTTTTTAAAATAAATGGTAATCCATTCTTTTAATAAAGAACTGGAAAATTACCAAGTTGATGGCAAAATGATGTGAAAGTCAAATTTCACTGGAAAGAAAGATTTACAAAAGATAGCGGACAAAAAAAGAGACAATATATATCCAAAATCTAAGCTTGTGGGTGAGGTGGTAAGTGGCAGAATATAACACTAATGTTTTACTTTTAATAGAATGAACATTAGACGTTCGGGCTCAGAAACACTGTTTATCTTCCAAAACATTCACCTTGTTTGTTTTTGATCAGCTGGAATTTTCTTCTCACTCAGCCCAGATCCTGTCCACTCTTTCACCGAATGTTTGCTGGGAACATAGTCTACAAGCCCCTCTGCTTACAGGCAAGCTCAGCACAAAATCCCATAATGCCCTGAAGAGAACTCTAAGATCTGGTTGCCCAGGACACAGACTGGTAAGAACTGCCTAGATAACTGTGATGAAAACAATGCCCACTAATGACAGAAATCTCTCCCAAGAGGCAGCCAGTGAGGAGTTGAGGTAAAAGGATTATGACCCTATCCAATGATTAACTTCACTAAGTTTCCACCTATCCAAAACTCCATAAAGGACCCTAAAAACCAGTTATGTTTATTCAGGCCAATGATTTCTTAATCAACTTCTTTTAATAAATGAAAATAGTTTACATTATTATCAGTTCAGTTCAGTCACTCAGTTGTGTCCGACTCTGTGACCCCATGGACTGCACCATGCCAGGCTTCCCTGTCCATCACCAACTCCTGGAGCTTACTCAGACTCATGTCCATCGAGTTGGTGATGCCATCTAACCCATCTCATCCTCTGTCGTCCCCTTCTCCTCCTGCCTTCAACCTTTTCCAGCATNCAGGCTTCCCTGTCCATCACCAACTCCTGGAGCTTACTCAGACTCATGTCCATCGAGTTGGTGATGCCATCTAACCCATCTCATCCTCTGTCGTCCCCTTCTCCTCCTGCCTTCAACCTTTTCCAGCATTACATTATTATATCTTCCTCTATTAAAGTAAGCTTCCTTGGCATACAGTCAGTACATAAAATAATGTTATGAATGTGAAATTCAAAAGACATGTACACACTCTTTGTATGCTTCAGTTCTGCATGACCCAAGATTCAAACTGCAGGGGCATCTGACGATCATGAGGCATGGAATCAGCACTTGGGTAGGGAATGAACGTTGACACAAAGCACCAGTGTCTTCAATTACCAGGATATCTAATGTCAGGAAGAACAGTTTGAAGCCTTCTTAAGAGTCAAACAAAAGAACTTAAAAAACCACTAATCATGACTATTCTCTCTCCTTTTTCTAAAGTTAGAGGGACAAAAGGATAAACTTATGCTTATGATTCTGACCTAGGTTTATTCTTCAAATAAGAAGAAATCACATTTTCAGAACAAAAAAAGAATAAATCCTTTCTTATGCAGGGAAAAAAAAACTCACTTCAGGGAGAGCACATATTAGTAAGTAAGCATAAAATTACCACATTAAAAAGCATGCTGAAAAAAGATTCAGAGACTTAGAAAAACCAAATGAAATCCTCTCTCATTTTCACAGTTAAGGGCAGGTGCTTTCCATTAAACCACATTGCCCCAGAAAAAGAAAAGTGACTTTTTCTAATCAACTGAACAGGTGTGGGGAACTTTTATGTTAAATGTTTCTTGTGGTAACAAGACTGAGTGTGACAACATAAATATGACTCCTCTCTTTTTTTATCAGTTTAGGTTTTCCACTTTATTCTTAAGAATTCCGGCAAAATCCTTGCTTCCTTGGGTCCCTGCGTGCTTCTGCTCAACAGGGTTCTTACCAGGGCTGTGGGGCCGCCACCTCTCTCCATCCCTTCTCAATCCAGCTAGTCGCCAGCCTCCATCTTCATCTTCTCCATTCTGTTCCTCTCTGAAAATACGCCAATTTTCACTCTCTGATCGTATAAATTCATGCTTTCTTCCCACTGACACTGGTCCGCCTTCCTCAAAATTTGGTCTCCCTGTAAAGAAATTGAGTAACCGTAAGCCTCAGCCCGTGAGGATTTTGAAAACAGACTTAATTGCTCAAATCAAGCTTTTCTGCAAATATGTCCCTCTCAATGTTCAGGAAGTAGAAATAAAATATCTGTGCATATATGAGTATATTATTAGACACATTTCTTAAAGCTGAATGTTCAAAGACTGAGCAATTATTTTTTCAAACACAACTAATATGTGCTTTTTTTAAAGTCATGCAGTGAAAAGTAAATCAACCGTCCCCTACACAAGATTCCCCAGAGTAAAACTACCATCAACAGTTTCTTATAAAGCCTTTCAAAAATTGACCATGGCTATACTTACGCATAGCCTACCCTGGTGGCTCAGAGGTTAAAGTGTCTGCCTGCAATGCGGGAGACCTGGGTTCGATCCCTGGGTCGGGAAGTTCCCTGGAAAAGGAAATGGCAACCCACTCCAGTATTCTTGCCTGGAGAATCCCATGGAGAGAGGAGCCTGGTAGGCTACAGTCCACAAGGTCGCAAAGAGTCAGACACAACTGAGCTACTTCACTTCACTTCATAGTTACGCAGGTATATACAGATTCTTCATTCACATTCCCACACTACCCTCAGACTGTTACATGGACTGCTTTGTACCCTTCCTATTTTCACCTGGTAATCCTTCCTTACCAGTATATCCTTTTTTTCCCTAAGTCGTATATCTGATTTATTAGTAAATCAACATATTTAATGTCAACTTCTATCAGTGATTCTGTCCAAAGTATTGGTAAACTTCAACCTCTCTTTTATTCCAAACAGATTCTAAACTCAGAAATAGGAAGTATAAGCTACAACTTGTCATTTATTCTGGTACCCAGGACATTATAGGCATACAACAAATTGCTTTTGAACAAAATTCAAAGCTAAGTTATGTCTAACTGGACACAACTCAAGAGTTACATTAACAATAAAAGAGAGACTGTTATACCTAGAAAACTAAATTGGTACTTTCAAAAGACAGGTGAGGTGAGGTGAAGTAGCTCAGTCGTGTCCGACTCATTGTGACCCCGTGGACTGTAACCTACTAGGCTTCTCCGTCCATGGGATTCTCCAGGCAAGAATATTGGAGTGGATTGCCATTTCCTTCTCCAGCGGATCTTCCTGACCCAGGGATCGAACCCAGGTCTCCTGCATTGGAGGCAGACGCTTTAACCAAAACCTAAACATACAAATTTGTTAGTCACTGTAACTATACCACATGTGCTAATATATGTAATTCATAACAAATTATAGAAATTTATCATTAAAGTATGTGATTGAAAATCTAAAACATACACTGGAATCCTCAGTTTATAAAAGTTACATATTCTTTCAGTGATAATCTCAATTCTTTTCAATAAACCATATTAAAGTGAAAAGTAATTGTATATTTGAAAATGAGGAAATTCTGCTCATCCTCTTATATTCCATTTTACATGTATTAAAGAGTCCTTATCCTGTTTACCCAAACAGTTATTAGGTTATCAAGTACTGGGTTGGCCAAAAAGTTTGTTTGGGTTGTTCTATTACATGATAAAATATCTTGGAATGGAGGGGTACAATTATTTGCTGGGCAAAATCTTATTACCAGCCAAAAAGTTCATTTGGGTTGTTCTATTACACAATAAAAAATCTTGGAATTGGGGGGTACAATTATTTGCTGGGCAAAATCTTATTACTATAGGCAGCCTCCAAGACAATTTCTCAACAACCCCTGTCTTCTGGTCTTTGTGTAATTACCTCATTTTACGTGTGGGCTGGACTTACTGACTTGCTCCTAACAACAGAATCCAGTAGAGCTGATTGAGATGTCACTTCTGATACTGAGTTAAAAACTCCCATCTTGGATGCTCTCTCTGAGGGAATCCAGCAGTCCTGCTGTGAGGCAGCCATGTGAGAAGCCCACGTGGCAGAGAACTAAGGCTTGCCAACAGCCTTGTGAGTGGGCGTGGAAGTGGATCCAGCCCCAGTCGAGCCCTGAAATGACTGGAACTGCACAGAAGACCCAGGCCAGACCGAAGCTAAGAGACAGAGCCAAGCTGCTTCTTCCTGGCCCACAGAAACGGAGAGAATAAGTGCTTGCTGTTTTGAGCCACTAAGTTTTGGAGTAACTTGTTACATGGCCATAGTTAACAAAAACACTCATTTAACTGATTTAACCTTTGTAACAATCCTCACTATTAGAAATTACTTTTCCAATTTTACAGCTGAGAATATTGAGGATCAAAAAGATAACCCATGGGAACTGTCCAAAATCGCATACCACTGTTTAAATGACCTTACAATTCTCATGTTAATCTTCTGACTCATTTAACAAATATTTATTGCACAGCAAGTACCAAGTTTTATGAGTTCAACTATAGGTACATTCCACATCTTCCCTTGGGTTAGAAAGGTTAGATGTTCCAAGCTCTCCTGCTAAGAAAAAGAAGGGATGAAACATTTTACAAAGTCCACATCTATTATATGACTTGATGAAAAATACAGCTATACAAACAGAAGAAAAATTTAAAACAAAGAAATCCTTAATGTGTATAAACTGGTAAGCAACAGGAAATAAATTTTAATCCATGTAATCTTTCAGTAGCAAGTAATACGTGCCAGGCACACTGGGAATACAAATACCTGATAGACAAGCTGATCAAAACACTCTTTTCCATCTACTTTTACACTAAGGCTCTGAGAAGTAATGAAGGCAGCAAAATAAGTGCCACAACCCCCCACCCCGCAAAAAAACACCCACTAATGACTATGCCAAAGCCTTTGATTGTGTGGATTACAATAAATTGTGGAAAATTCTGAAAGAGATGGGAATACCAGACCACTTGACCTGCCTCGTGAGAAACCTGTTCGCAGGTCAGGAACAACAGACTGGTTCCAAATAGGAAAAAGAGCACGTTAAGGCTGTATATTTGTCAGCCTGCTTATTTAACTTATATGCAGAGTACATCATGAGAAATGCTGGGCTGGAGGAAGCATAAGCTGGAATCAAGATTGCTGGGAGAAATACCAATAACCTCAGATATGCAGATGACACCACCCTGTGGCAGAAAGTGAAGAGGAACTAAAAAGCCTCTTGATTAAAGTGAAGAGGAGAGTAAAAAGAGGTGGCTTAAAGCTCAACATTCAGAACACTAAGATCATGGCATCTGGTCCCATGACTTCATGAGAAATAGATGGGGAAAACAGTGGAAACAGTGTCAGACTATTTTTCTGGGCTCTAAGATCACTGCAAATGGTGATTGCAGCCATGAAATTAAAAGACGCTTACTCCTTGGAAGGAAAGTTATGACCGACCTAGACAGCATATTAAAAAGCAGAGACATTACTTTGCCAATAAAGGTCCATCTAGTCAATGATATCGTTTTTCCAATGGTCATGTATGGATGTGAGAGTTGGACTATAAAGAAACCTGAGCACAGAAGAATTAATGCTTTTGAAGTGTGGTGTTGGAGAAGACNGCTGAATTAAACAAAACAAGATGAATCTCTTTCTGGCAGGACTGATGGGACCCTTTGAAGTGCTAACATGCTGTCGAAATGCCCAAAGAGGGAGCATTGTAAATGGTTCCTCCCAGACTCATGCTTGTCTGCATGTTCTTGGCAGAGAGCATCTCCTGTGGCCCCGGGTGTGTTCTGTGCACTCGTGCCGACTCTGCCTCCTCCCATGGTTGTGAGTGGGCACTTTCATTGTGCATGGTTTTTAGGGTGCTGAAGTACATGGAAATGTGCATGACTGAGAATCCCAAATTCTCAGTGGAAAAGAGGGAAATGAGGCTTTCTTACTGGTCAGGGGCTGCATTTTATTCCAGTCAGTTTTCCACTGTAGGGGCCACGTGCCAGTAGGTTCTGAGTTTGTGCAATTGACAAGAGAAGAACAAGGGGTTTGGTGAGCCTCTGGATAGCTGCCCCTTGATTGTCTCCCCCAGAGGGGAAAGCAGTGGGTCTTTAGCTCATCCCACCCACAGGCTGGTGTGATCTGGGGTGCGTGAGCCTCAGCAGGGGCAGGAGTCCGTTTCCCCATAGGCTCCAGAGGACCAGAGAATGGCCCCAAGGGAAGGCAAGAAGGCCCTGTGGCTTGCCCTGTGTAAGGCCTGCCTCATCTGGGACATCGTAGAAGACAGAAAGGGAAGGGGCTCTGGCTTCCAGGGCTGACTCACCACTTCCCAACTCTGCCCTGGACAAAACACCTCGCCTCCTGAAATTCACGTTCCTCACTTGCTAACAAGAGTGGCAGTCACCATGCCAGTTGGTTGTAATAAGGATGCAGTAACAGTTTGAAGGGCTTCCTGGAGGGTGCTAGTGGTAAAGAACCTGCTTGCCAGTGCAGGAGACGTAAGAGACGGGGGTTTGATCCCCAGGCCAGGAAGATCCCCTGGAGAAAGGAAAGGGCAATGCACTCCAGTATTCCTGTCTGGAGAACCCCATGGACAGAAGAGCCTGGAGGGCTACAGTCCATAGCGTCACAGAGTTGGACATGACTGAAGTGACTTAGCACATAGAACAACAGTTTCAAAGTNCTGGCATGCTGCAATTCATGGGGTCGCAAAGAGTCGGACACGACTGAGCGACTGAACTGAACTGAACAGTGACCGGGGCTAAAATGAATGAGGGACACCCACATGGCCTTTCTCAGCCCTGAAGTCTTTCTCCTTCTATAACATCTGCAATATGACAAAGCTGAGTGACCAAATATTTCAGCTGACTTTTTAAAAAATCTTAACAGATTAACTTGTAAACAAGATGATTAAAAGTAACCATAAGTAAATAACTTAAAAATTGATGCCTGAACCAAATATTCCTAACCAGAGCCAACAAGAGAGCTTGGGGGTAGTGAGTGAATCCTTAAACTGGAAGCGCATAGCACACAGGCATGCCTTTTTCTTTTTTCAGGGAAAAGGGTCTAATGTTTCTGCCAGAGTCTCAAAGGTAGCTATGACCCCTAAAAGGTAAAGAAATACAGTGGCATTCAATATGGCAAACACGACAGTTTTATGAGCTAACTGTACTACCTGCAAAAACTGTATATTTTATATTCACTCATGTGCTAAAGTACAATGCACTACATATATAAATACTTTCCCCAATGGCAGTAGACACTTGGTTGGTTCTGCCTTAATGTATTAAGTCTAAATAGGACTCTTCTAAAAGTAATATAAAATTAAAATGCAACATTGGTTTTAGTCTGGTCTAATTCAGTAGACTTCCTAAGGAGAAAGACCAGTAAAAGGGCACCTGTGTGCATGTTTGACTTGCAGCCAGAAATGGTGTTTATGGAAAATTTCAGATGGAGGAAAAGGGCACTTGGCCAACAAAATCTACAGCTGTGAGACTTGGAACTTACAAGTGCCCAAACTCCAAAAGCAAAAGTGGAATTATGGGACAGACTTTGAAGCTTGTTTATGTGCAAATTTTTCTAACAAGTAACTTTGTATTCCTCTATTCAGATACAGATTCTTTGATTAACACTAAAAATATTTCCTAATACCAAAAAAACAGTGAAAGGGAATCCCATCCAGAGACTGATATTTTCTTTTCCCCGTCAACTGTAAACAAAACTGAGCATAATAGGATGGAGTAGTTTAAAATCTATATCCAGAGATTTGCAATTTTTCTCCCATCCTAACCCCTGAGGGAAAAGACTGATGCTGGGAGGGATTGGGAGCAGGAGGAGAAGGGGACGAAAGAGGATGAGATGGCTAGATGGCATCACCGACTTGATGGACGGGAGTCTAAGTGAACTCCGGGAGATAGTGATGGACAGGGAGGCCTGGCGCGCTGCGATTCATGGGGTCGCAAAGAGTCGGACTCGACTGAGCGACTGAACTGAACTGAACCCCTGAGGAAGGTCATCATCTGCTCCAGTTGGAAGAGAGAGACTGGAGGGGCTACAGTATATGAGACTCTGAAGAAGACCTCATGTGGTCTGAATATGCCCCACAGTCCTATAACCTTTGAGCTCAGCCATCTGCTAGTATATAGCCAGACGCTGCCTGAAATCTCTGGGGAAGATCATCAGCAGTGGGCTTCAATGCAGAACTGGAAAGAAAGCAAAGTACACGATGGAAGAAAGAGCACTGGGGACCATGGCTAAAGTTTAAAACTTGTGAAATGATGCAAGTACACAGGCAAGACATTACGCTCCAACTAAAGATTCTGTTGCTCGCAGGTTCAATGTGGTACAAATATGGATTATATATTGGAATGGCTTAGCCAGAAAGCAAAGCAAACATTTTAGGGATACAGAATTGAACTTATTTAACAAAGAATAATGTACCTGATCTTGGTATCTTTCTTAATCATTATAATTTTCAGGGAAAAAAATTCAGTGATAAGATACCTAGCACTTATGTTCCTTTATAGAATGTTTTAGCGCCATCTCCAATTTAAATCATTAGTTCTGTTTCAATAGGAGGGCCCATTTACTTTAGGGTGAAGTTGGTCTAACACCAGTATCAATATTAGTTTCAACTCAGCTAACCTCATTTCAGTGCTATTAAATTCAAACACCAATGACTTTAACTGCTATAAGGGGAGTGCTAAGCTCCTGAGGAACCACTCCTCCTGAACAGGTCTACGACTTCCATTCAGTTAGCAACTAAGAATCACTGTTTACAGACCACAGCCCACTTTCAAAGTGCAAAATGAAGAAACCAGATTACTTCTTCATTTGAGATGTTTCTTTCTTGACAATCATCTTGTAAATCATTTGTCTCAATATATTACGGAAAGAGGCTTCTAATTTTGGTAAAATCTTTATTATTTTGCTTATTATAACATCTATTCAAGACACATGGCATGCACTTTCAGTACCTCTTTATGAAAGGCAGAATTGCACTGTATTAGCTCTGGTTTCCCTCTGCCACGCCAAGCAGTTACCTGGCAATTGATACAAAGCATAATTCCTACCAGGACATACAGAGAAGGTGCGTCACATCACAAGTCTCTCCTTGATGCTTTTACCTTCTCTAGTTCTGAAGGTCAAAGTTTCCAGTGCTGTGTCTGAACTTGTGCTGAAATGCTTGGCATTAATAAAACAAAGACGGAATTAATGTATTTTTCTAATTGTGGTGGGGGGAAGGAGGAGGAATCTACAAAGGCGGATTTCACCTTCTAAGTAGCATTATATTGGTCTACATTAATAATTTCCCCAGCAGGCTATCCATGACTTCACTTTGAACAATCGCAGCCTTTGTACCTCAGATCCCCTTACATGTGACATTTGATCAAAGTTTTAAAATGAGCAGCTAACGGAGGTGGAGAAAAGTGTTGCTCAGAAAGGCATTATACAAAGCCATCCCACAGCTCATTTGGAGGTTGCTGAATGCTGGATCAGACATTTCCCAGCTAAACATTATATTTAGACATTAAGTTAAATTTTCTGTATACTGAACACTATATTTATTGCATGTCATCATACTTTTTCTTAAGTCATGCTTCAATGATCACTGAAGCATGACTTAAGAAATTTTTTCAGTTCTTCTACACCAGTGTGTTTTTAAAGATAAATGCAAGGAACCAACAATTAAATGTATTCTTATTTAAGCTCTCTGTACACGGCCATAAAAAAATAAAAAAGTCTGCCTCCTTACCCCTCCCCAAAAGAGTTCAGGTAACGGAATTAACCTATACTACTAGTTCCAGAATTAATGGTAGTCATTCTGATGAGATGGGATATGAAAAGAATAGTAATAAAATCAATTCATTAACTTATACCTAAAAGTCCTTATCCAAGGAAATGTTCTCCAAAGAAATGGAAGAAAAAAAGATTAGTAAAGGAAACATCTTACACTTCAACATGCTATATAAGGAAAGACGGCTGAAAGGAAATCTTGCAGGGAATTTTATCCCTTTGAACTTTTAAATAAACTCTTAAGTAAGATTATGCAAACTTACTAAAGCCCGGTCCTGATTAGAGGGAAAAAATGCACCCCTTCTCCAAGTCAGTTCTGGAGGCTTTCTCCAGAGTTGTGTTGAGTAAAGAAAGACCTCCTAACAAACCAGCATTCTTTTCCACATGATCAGAGCTAATTGGCCCCCCTGCAGACTAAGTGACCAATCATATCAGCTTCAGCTGAAACCAGCCCCCACGACATTATAAACAGAGGAATGTGAACAGTAAACCCAGTCCAAGAAGAGAACCTACAAACTGGACTTGTAGATTAAAATTACCTTATCAAAAAGACAGACTGAAAGTTTCCTCAAGACCTGCCTCTGTATATAGGCTGACCCAGCAAAAGAACTGGTGAGTACCTCCGATAATATTCAATCCTATTTCTTTCCTTAAGGGAAACAGAGAAAAAAAACTGACTGACAAATAAGGACAGAACTAGATATTGCCAATAGTTTTAAAACAAAGACATTACCTATAAGGTCATACATTCCTTATTCTTTTTCCTTAAATTTTAGAAACAATGTAACAGTCTTATTGAAAGCATTATTGAAAATTTCCTTGTTTTACTAAATATGTACTAATTCTGCATTATAATACAGAAATGAGAAAAGAAAAATCCTAGAAAAAATTCAGTGGCTTTCAAAAAAAAAATCTTTTTCTTCTGGACAGGATTAAAGAAACCAAAAATAAGCACTAAAAAAAAAAGACAAAAAAAAATTTGTTTTTATCTTTTTAACCCATAGGAAAAATAATGAGTGTTCTAATTTCTTTTTAAGCATGAAATTATTGCTGAAATTATGTACTTTTACAAATAAGAAATTAAGATATAAAAGAATCTCTGAGCTTATATAACAGAATTAGAACTCACACTGTTTGTCCCAATTATGGGAGGGCAGGAGAGATGATTAGGACTCTCTCTTCAGTCTTAAAAGTGTTTCCACCAGAAGTGAGCAAATATATGGTAATACTTTAATCATGTAACAACTGTAGTTACTTATATCTAACTGTTTAATATGAGCTGCACTACTATATTACAACATGACAATAAAAGACATAATTTTGAGTGCTACAACCTAATGAGTAGAATGAGTTCATTATTTTGATGACCAATGAAGCAGCAAAAATATCATTTTTATAAAGTACAATTTTTTTCCATCAAATGATTTATATGTGGGCAAATATTTTTTGGCCCACACAGAGAAATACAAGCAAACCACACTGAGCTTCTATTCTACATTCTACTGGGACCAGTTTACAAGAATTACATAAATAGAGACTAAGACAAAAACATTCAAAAAGCACTTGTGTGCCTGTAGGGATATAAAAATTACCCTGAAATACAATAGCATAATGTCTGTCCATCAACAACTTTTAAATTTGATGGAAAGAAAATCTACATATATTAGGCAACAATAATTTAATGCTTTAAGTGTCACACGAGTATATGTAAAATCATATAGAAAACAATCATACAAGAAACCTGCAAGAGTTGAGGGAAATGGTAGTAAGTTCACAAACATGTAGGATTTTAAAGGGGCATGTTATTTAATTCCCTCTTTTCTTTCTCTCTTTAATATAAGGAAACCTGGCCAAGGGGATTGGCTAGCTTGCCCAAACTGACACAGCTATGTAACCAACAGAGCCAGAACCCTGTCAGCTCCATTTCCCACCCTGTCTTCATTATGCTAAACCACACTGACTACACGGAGTCCAAAGAACGGAATTATTCAGGGTAATCTGTTAAGTGGGGATCAAAACTTTCCTCTCTCAACTTCTCTACTTTCCAACACCATCTAAACAAGATCTAGGACGGTTTTATATATAAAAAGAATAAAGAATAATGCTCCACTGTTTTGATATTAGCCTCTGTTCACAGGCTTTTCTTCGTATTTAGTTATTCAGTTGCAAGAGGGAAAAAAAAACTGAAAAAACCTAGAACAAGAGTGCTACAAAATTTGTAAGGAAGAAGTTACAATCCTGAAAAAAGGCCCAAATTAGAACAATTAATTTTATTAGCTATAGTATGTATACAATGGCTATCTCTTCAGGTAATGAATTTTATAACTTAATGAAGCAGGCTGAAATCAAGAAGAATCATGGACCTTTCCCCTCACAAATTACTGTCACACAATAAACAATCAGTGATTCCGTAAGTGGAACAGCACTAGTGTGCAGGTCCACAATGGGCATTTGCCAAAATAGGCAGAAAGCAAGAAACAATAAAGGTCAAAGTCACGGACAACGCAAAACCACAGAGCGGTTCATCAACTTGGTTGGCGCAGGCAGCCAAGTACCACTTATTGCTATATCCTTCAAGGGTCAGAATGTCTTTTCTTTCATAAAATTACCATGAAAGCAGTAATTTTTAAAATTATTTTCTCCTCTGGTAAAATACAAATTTGGCAATGTTTTGTAAGAACTCTTTTCTCCACATTTTAACTCAACTGTTCTGCAGAATCCAAGACTAGACTGTAATAATTCTGATTTTACTAATCTTCAAACCATGCAAGATGTCTTCCTTAACTGAAAATATATTTCTTGTCTATAAATCACAGGTCTTAGCCTAAGCATTTTTGAAGAATACTCAGTAGGGTTCTTGGACAAACTAGTCAAATGGAACACTGTGTTATTCACAAAGGCTAATAACTAGGTCAAAATGTCTATTTTCGAGGCAATATAGCACTGACTCTGGTCTGGTCTAAGGACTGAGCAGAAATTCACCACCACTTACTACTTTATAATCTTAGGAAATGTACTGTGCCTCAGCTTCATTACCTATAAAATGTCATTAATAATGGTACTTATTAGTATGAAAGTTAAGAAACATTGGGCTTCCCAGGTGACTCAGTGGTAAAGAACCTGCCTGTCAATGCAGGAGACATAAGAGACACTGGTTCGATCTCTGGGTGAGGAAGATCCCCTGGAGGAGGAAATGGTAACCCACTCCAGGATTTCTGCCTAAAGAATCCCACTGACAGAGGAGCCTGGCAGGCAACAGTCCATGGGGTCACCAAGTGTCGGACACAACCAAGCACACACGCATGCATAAGAAACAGTATTAATACCAATAAAGCAAGAAATAGCCCAAGAAGTTACTTTGGTACTCTGTGAAGCTACTGGCTTCACATGAGTCAACACAGGTGAAGTGTTTGGTATGATTCCTGGCACATAATCAACAATCTATATTAGCTAATCCAATTGATTGTTATTGACATAAAAGTCATGCATAAAGCTAACAATGATTTAAAATGGATACTTGAGACATTTTTGGGGACAGGAAGAATATCTACTAAAGGTGCTAAAAATTAGGCTGTCAAAGACTGTCTTGTGAATGCAGTATCAATTATATTGAGAAGACTTTTATCTCGCCAAACTCTCTAAATTAGACAGCTTCTTGGGGTTTTTAAAAACAAAACAAAAAGCCAACCATAAAGTTAGCCAGACTTGGAAAATAATCCATGTGCCCTGTGAAAACTTTGACCCTCAGTGATCTCACCTGAAAAATGGGATATGAATGTCTATCTTGCTGAGATTCTAAAGAATTAGAAACAACGCAATATGAAATATTTATGAATATTTTGTTATTATTATTGTAATTTACAAAAGGGTAGAGATCAGGTCTTCTAAAACATCAAAAAATCTAATAAAATTAGTCATTATATAGTGTGCCAAGAAAAAAAAAAAACACTAAATAAAACGATAATGAAAACTTGTTAGGATAATAAATTATAAGACATTAAGGCCCTAAGATTTTTAAAATTTATAATATGAAACTGAAATGACCATCTAATCTAAATAAATTTAACAGTCAACCCAGTGTTCCATCAGCAACTCAAATCTAAAGAAACTATAAGAGAATGTCTCTAATATCAGCAATGAATATTAAATCAGCCTTACGGCAAAAGGGAAAGTATCTACCCAGCTGCTAAGGTCCAATTCCGACATGGGAAGGCAGTCTCCAAAACCCCAAAGTTCCTGAACAGAGGAGCATCCAGCAAACTCAGGCAATAGCCTAGCTCCACATGCCTCCAGTTACCTTCTTTAACATCGCTGTCATTCAAAAGGGAGGAAGGTGATACGCAACCCTTCCAAGGGCATCTACTTCTGAAGGAAGAAGCCTCAAAAAAGAGAGTCACATACAAACCCCAAGTACTGGACCAAGGCAGAGAAGAAAGGAGCACTCAAGGGAAGCAAAGTCGTATCTCCTGTCCTGTTCCTGGCTGCCTCTGCCTAAGTCCTCTGCACCTCTGTCGTATGCAAGGATGGTCACATGGAAAGCACATGTTAGATTTCCATGCACCACACAGAGAAAACATAAACACAGCTGAAAATTGACTACAGCTAAGAGCTAGTTTTACTAATATGTTTTGAAAACTGCCATTTGATGCCTTAATGATTATTTTAGTTCACTGAACTTGAACCTTCTTCTACTGGTTCATTTACTTCTAAAATTAATATTACCTTGGAATCTCCACCTGGAGTTTTTTATTTTGGGTAGAGAGAAAATTATTTACTATCTAGTCAGAATCTAGAATATTCAAAAGGGTGGCAATCCACCAGTCACAGAAGGAAAGCCTCCATGAAAATGGCCACAAAGTAACAAAAACAAATAAAATCTAATTACAAAACTTTCAATAGGCTAATTATAAAGCATACAATAGAACTACAGATCTCTAAAAGCTTAATCTTTTCCTAGCACTAAGTTTGGCTTCAAAACATTTTCAGTCAGCTAAACACTACACTTCTGAATGATTTCTATTTTAAAAAGTAACAGATATTTAACATTCCTTTTCATTATTCAGGTATAAGTTATTAATTAATTATGAAAAGTTATTTACACATAATGTTTAGTCAAATCAATACATACTTGAAGCCTGGACTTGTGCGAGAAAAATACAAAAGTGTCAAAAAAAGACATGAATGGTAACCCCAGCCCTCAGAAATTTTTTAAAATGCCAAACATTATTTAACAGTCCTTGAAGGAATCAGTAAGAGATATCTCAAGGCAATCCATGATTAGCTATCAAACAACTGACTGAGTAAACGCTCCCTTATGTGAAAACAGAAAGAGCTATCAGACTGGGAAAGCCTGCCCAGTAGTCGAGGAAGCATTCCAAAAAAATATTATAAAACTAAGTCTCAAAATTTAAATAATACTAACTATGAAACAGTTTAGGGTTTACTAATGCACTCTCGATTTCAGAGCATTACAGCCTGAGATGGATGGCAGTCACTGCAAAGTTATTGCTCCTCTCCTGACTCAGAGACACCGGAGGATGGTTACCAAGGATGGTCACAGCACNGTAGTCGAGGAAGCATTCCAAAAAAATATTATAAAACTAAGTCTCAAAATTTAAATAATACTAACTATGAAACAGTTTAGGGTTTACTAATGCACTCTCGATTTCAGAGCATTACAGCCTGAGATGGATGGCAGTCACTGCAAAGTTATTGCTCCTCTCCTGACTCAGAGACACCGGAGGATGGTTACCAAGGATGGTCACAGCACATTTCAAATGGATGGCGCTCAAACAGGTCTTGCATATCTTCGAGACGCCTGGGGCATCCTAATGGACATGCGCTGGCGCTGGATGATGCTGGTCTTCTCCGCCTCTTTTGTCATCCACTGGCTTGTCTTTGCAGTGCTCTGGTATGTCCTAGCTGAGATGAATGGTGACCTGGGACTAGATCATGACACGCCACCTGAAAACCACACTATCTGCGTCAAGTACATCACCAGTTTCACAGCGGCATTCTCTTTCTCCCTGGAGACACAGCTCACAATTGGTTATGGCACCATGTTCCCCAGTGGTGATTGTCCGAGTGCAATCGCCCTCCTTGCCATACAAATGCTCCTAGGCCTCATGCTAGAGGCTTTTATCACAGGTAATTGTTTTTGTTCTTTAAAAAAGCATAGGAATGTTTTGGAATGGGTATAGTCAGTTATAAGTGATTGTATTCCAGAATAACTTATTTGCATTATTGACAAGTAATGCCTGAGACTAGAAAAGATTCTTGGGTCAAACAATTGGAGAAATTTTTTAAAATTTGACTCTACATTTAAATTTTACCTAACTTAAGAAAAAAGGGATCATTATAACAGTACCCAAAAACATAAGACCAAAAAAATCTAAAAGGAATTTTTCAAAGGAGCTAAATATTTTTCTTGAATAAGTGAATAAATGTGTTCAATGCATATTATGACAGTCATTTTACCTAACAGAGGAATTTGATTTTTTTTTTTGTTAACTTTTACTGGGCTAGAATTTTCTCCTGAATTCATCTTTTCAACCTTCACTCAATACTAGTGCTTTTCAACATTTACTCAATACTAGTGAGCCCAGAGTACCACAGTCAGTACTGCATGATAAAGAACAAGAATACACATCCTTACCAAGAAGAAAAAATACATATATATATTTTGTTTCCTTTTTATGTATTTTACTTTAATGCATTTAAAGCATAATTTTGGTAACAGGTCCACAGACCTCACCAGCCTGCCCACATCTGAGGCACAGCAGTAGTTAAGAAACCCTGATCTAGAGTTGGGGGCGGCGGGGGGGAGGAGGATGCACTTGAAGCATACACTCAAATCACCTGAGAACCAGAGCCTTTTTAAGAAAAAAGCCTTTGTATAAATTTCAAAGTTAAAAGTTCTTCAATGGACCACTTGTTCTACTGGTCCCTTCCCTACCCCAAATCATTCTACTATGAATCTAATCTCTATTTCAACTAGAAGTAATCCAGTGGCAACTAAAATGCATTTATTTTGTTACCTTTTATTTTAAAGCAGGGGTAGGAATATGGGCAATGACCACTCTCTGACCTTGTAACAAACTTAAATTTTTACATTTCTACGTGACAAATGAATCTTCCTTATCCATTTTTAAATCAGTTTTAAAATAAGAATATATGTACTGTTTTGAAAAACTCTTCAGGCTAATGAGAAATTATCAGTAAGTTGAATTCCTGTATTATTTGGCAGGCACAACACTAAGAAATGTATAACAATTTGCTAGATCCTTGTCATTCAGAAAAGGTAATGACATTTCTAGTGTTCGTTCTAAAAAAAAATTCAATGGTTTCTAATTTAGGTGCCTTTGTGGCGAAGATTGCCCGGCCTAAAAATCGAGCTTTCTCAATTCGCTTTACTGACTTAGCAGTAGTAGCTCACATAGATGGCAAACCTAATCTCATTTTCCAAGTCGCCAACACTCGACCTAGCCCTCTAACCAATGTTCGGGTCTCAGCTGTACTCTATCAGGAACAAGAAAACGGCAAACTCTACCAGACCAGTGTGGACTTTCACCTTGATGGCATCAGTTCTGAGGAGTGTCCATTCTTTATCTTTCCACTCACCTACTACCACTCTATTATACCATCAAGTCCTCTGGCTACTCTGCTGCAGCATGAAAATCCTCCCCACTTTGAATTAGTTGTGTTCCTTTCAGCAATGCAGGAAGGCACTGGAGAAACATGCCAGAGGAGGACATCCTATCTGCCCTCCGAGATCATGTTACATCACTGTTTTGCATCTCTCTTGGCCCGAGGCTCCAAAGGTGAGTATCAAATCAAGATGGAGAATTTTGACAAGACTATTCCTGAATTTCAAACTCCTCTGGTCTCCAAGAGCCCAAACAGGACTGACCTGGATATCCACATCAATGGACAAAGCATTGACAATTTTCAGATCTCTGAAACAGGACTGATAGAGTAAGAAGTATCTATTTTAGCACCCTATTTTCTAATGTATTAAATACACTCAGCCAGTTATGCAGCTATTTTTCCTTCATCGTATCTCATGTTTTCTTTTTCCAATGCTGATTACATCTTTCTGATTACATCATGGTGATCAAGCCTCTACCCATTAAAAAAATGGCTGAGCTAACAATACATGTTGTGGAAATATAACATTATACAAAGTTTCTCTCTGTGGTTATCTGCTGAAATCAATGCACGTGAAGGTAACAGATTATGTATAAAACAGAAATGCTGCTGGTGAGTCTGTATGAATGTGGTATGATACCAGTAAGGAAGGTAAAAGGGACACACTTTACACAGCTGAACTCTAGGTAAATCAGTCATAAAGTTTTCATTTTCATCTGCCAGTTGGAGCAACAGTCTAGTTTCAAACCTAGCTCCCTGGGTAGAATGATGATTTCGTAATATTTAGTGAACATCCTTTTAAAACTGCTACTTTTTTCAAGACAACAAAGATCATACCTTTGGTTCCTTATAAAACCAAACTGGCCTAAGTATTACCCCCTTAATTTTTAACAGCTAAGAACAAACATTCACAAGAAAACAGCAAAAAATAGATTTAACCATAACTGTACAATCATTTGGGCATGACACTCAAACACACTCACATATTCATATATTTGTGGCAAAAAGTGATCAGAGCAAGTAAAATAAGCACTAGCCTGATGGAAACTGCAGGGTGGTATTAGGCAAAGAGATGCAAAATTTTATCCACTTTAAAGCTATTGTGCACATTAATCAAACAGTGATTTAAAAATTACAACTATTCACCTGAATGACTTCCGACCAAAGTAAAAACTTTACCTTTCTACTTAGGATCCATTTCAATGGTATAAAAACCTCATATATGCAAACATATTTATGTTTTTGTAGATAAAAAGGTTTACATATAATTTAACTCAGGGAAAAAACCTCCACTAGAAAAAGCAAAAAATAATTAGGCAATGAAGCATTTTCAAACCCAAATTCCTGTTTCAAACTTCAAATAGTTTTTTCTATAAACACAAAATGAGTGTTTATTCACCAGTAGGAGGCTGGACTAGATGAACTCTATTATTTCTTTCCAAATCTAATACTCCATGAAAATTATGCTTTCTCTGCTATTTTAATTTTACATGTACGAGGATGAACCCTTTCCCTTACCTCTGGTTTAAGACTATCTTTGTATACTTGTCATCTCCATTAAAAAAAAAAAAGCAAACTGTCCTCAACCAAAACAAGACCCAAAAATGTCACCCTATCAGATTTCAAACAGATTTGTTGCTGCTCTTCTGAAATCTCCCTTATCCAGTCCTATGCGGGCAAAGGGAAAGATGAACCCTCCCCACTGGTGATGACCCACACAGAAATCATTTCTTGAAATAAATACTAGACAGTAAAGGCAAGCAGTTGTGAAAAGCAGGGCACAGCAGCAAGTCACGTTTTCCTATTCTTTGACCAAAAGGAGAAAAAAATAAAGAACTCTGAAGTGGTCTAAGATTGATAATAGCAAAGTATATCAAGGACACAGAAACTTAATTATTGAGAACTTTTGCAGTTTAAAAACCTTAGGCATTCTTAAATACTAGCTAGAACAACAGTTATTTTCCAACCCAAGACTGCTGTAACACAGATAAGACAGCAGGAATTCTTATTTCTATAATAAAGTAACAAAATTCACCTAACCTGTGAAAATAAAGTAGTATTGAAGATTTACATGGTATGTTTTCTCCTAAGAGCCTCACATCACTTACACAGGTCACACAGAGAGGATGCCCAAAGTGGCATAAATAGGAAGTGGACACGCCTGTCTGGGCTCTCAGTCTCAATACAGATGCAGGACCTTCTCCATTCAAGCCAAAGCAATCTCCTACCATACTATTTATACATAAACTTTGCATCTGAAAATTAGATATGACTTCCCCTAGATACATACGCACTAGCCCCCCAAAAAACTCTGTTCGTATACTAAGGCTATTTAATGACAGCTAAAAAACGCAATCAAATACTTTTGTCTAGGAGATTGAAAGCTTCTGAGAGAATGATTCTTTCACTTCAAAGAATCACATCTTCAGTGTTACGGGTATTAAGTTTTCTGCAAAGGCCCCATTATCCTTTCAGGTGAATGGAGTGCAAACTGAAAGAGGGGAAATTTACCAGAAAGCGGGACCAGCAGCTTTAACTCTTGGCTCTATTGCTCACTTACCTGAGCCACCTGGAAAACTAGTGACAGTATCTCAGATACATGATCTAGGAGACCACAATGTCTCAGATACATGATCCAGGAGACCACAATGGAATGATGTTAAAAATGCTTGTGGAAACCAATACAGATAGTGTAACAGTCCCAATAAACTGAAGACAAGTAGATACCAAAACCCATAAAGCCCACTTTTATATGCGTGTGGTTGCTGTGTTAGTTGCTCAGCTGTGTGCTACTCTTTTGACCCCATGGACTGTAGCCCACCAGGCTCCACTGTCAATGGAATCCTCAAGGCAAGAATAGTGGAATGGGTAAGCTATTTCCTTCAACAGGGGATATTCACGACCCAGGGATCAAACTTGTGTATGCTGCATTGTAGGTGGATTTTTTACTATCTGAGCCACCAGTGAAGCACCTTATACATGTACAAACCCTTATTACCAACTGCCAGCAACAACCTAACAGCCAAAACGTGCTATGCCTGCTTCAAAGTATTTCAAAATGCACTGAGTTGAACCTTTCTGTACCACCTAGATTTTACTTTAATGATCTTTTAATTCCATCCTCACAGAATCATTACTGTGAGATGATTCCTAATGAACAGACATTATAATTTGAGTATTACAGGGCTTTTTCTGCCTCTACATTCTCCTGTGGGTATTCACAAAGGTCATGCAAAATTCTTACCCACATGTTTCTAATTCCACCCATTTCTCCACACGTAAGAAGCAAATACATGATAAGAACAGTCTCCAATTTTAAAAAGAACAAATCATTCTGGAACTTTCAGTATTTAAATTATCTTAACTTGCTGTCAAAGGGTATCTCACAACTTATCAGTATGTCAGTGTGTCTCAACAAACTAGTCAAGCACTGCTATTCTGGTAGACTGTAAGACATAGCAGGAGCAACTTTTTTTTTTTTTAATTTACAACATTTTCAACAAAAGTGGATTACTTATAAAAGTTCAGAATCATTNTTATCAGTATGTCAGTGTGTCTCAACAAACTAGTCAAGCACTGCTATTCTGGTAGACTGTAAGACATAGCAGGAGCAACTTTTTTTTTTTTTAATTTACAACATTTTCAACAAAAGTGGATTACTTATAAAAGTTCAGAATCATTAGAAGTGAACATCTTATTAAAAAGCATTCAATAAAAGCCACTATAAAATATTTTTATAGACCTAATGTGAAAATTGCCCTTTAAGAAAGACTGTCATTTATCAAAAAGACCAGATGAATAAATGACTGAAGTAAAAACTGTCACAGTTTTAGCCTTTGCTCTCAGATACAAAAGCAAACCTTCTAGCATTTTCTTTATTCTCAGCTGTTGAGAGGCACTGGAAAAGGAGTAAATAGGCTGCTTCCTAACTTGAAATTTCAGTTCATAAGGTAGCCTTAATAAAGAATATGTCTTGCAGAGAATACACAGACTTAAAAAGTTAAACCAAGTAAATCCTAACGGTTGTATTTATTATCCTTGGTTTCATGCAATACAGCTCTCAAATAACCATGGAACTCGAAATGCAAGCAATGTTACAACCCCATCTACTGGAGACAGGCAAGTAACTGAGTCAATTTTTAATTAAGGTATCCTTTGTGAGCCTTGTTAAGAACTAATGCCATGGAAATCCATATAAAAATACTTCAAAACAGTAGGAAAGTCTTACCTACATCTTTTCGTCCTGGTTTGTCAAAACGTCTGTCACCCCTAGAAAAGGTAAAATTAAGTTTCAAAAAAAACATGAGAGTAATACAAAGATTTCCCATCCATGACACCCACTTTCCTATCTTTAATAGCATTTCCTTTTCAAATTATAAAACAAATATATGGTTTTTGCCTAACATTTGGGAAACACAGAAAAGCACAAATATGAAAATAAAAATATCCAATATTTCACCTACCAAAAGCTAGCTTCTACAGACCCAAAAACTTTTTTTATTAGGTACATTTCTAATTAAATTCATGTTTTACTTTAGGTATCTGCTGTACAGAACTTTATACTGTTTTCAGAATGTGTTTTTACACATGATTAAATATTCTCAAACTCTTCCTAACTTTTATGGACAAGGCTTCCTTGGTGACTCAGAGGTGAAGAATCCACCTGCCAATGCAGGAGACACAGGTTTGATCCCTGGGTGGGAAGAATCCCCTGGAGGAGAAAATGGCAACCCACTCTGGTATTTTTGCCTGGGAACTCCCATGGACAAAAGAGGCTGGTTGGGCTACAGTTCATTGGGTCAGGAAAGAGTCAGACATGACCAAATAACAACTGTGTGGATATACCATTATATAAGAAACCACATTGAAATTAAGTTGTTTGGCTTATTTCCCATTGTTCTATATTATAAATATTATCACATGGACATCTTTGTATATTATCTGTGCAACTGCCTTTGCTCATCTTGAAAGACTTCATATAAAGTCACAAGCAGTATAGAGAAGATGCTTTGATTAACAGCAACAAACAATAAAATGAAAATGCTTCTCACTGAGTACTAATCAAATAGCATATCTAATTAACTATTAAATATCCATGCAGGGACAAAAATATTAATGTATTTATCTAGAATGCTTCTTCCTTTAAATAAAGATCATTTAAACACTTCTAACATAACTCTTATTTAATTAGTAGCATTTTTTGAAAAGTGCAACTCTGTAACTATGCAAAGAACATTCTCCTCTGCAGGAAGCAGAGAAGAAATGCTTTTACACCAAGAATCTTTACCCCAAGACTTGACTCCTCCAGTTACCTTTCCTCCCAGCTCTGTGACCTGTGCATTTCCCTGCCGCCTCCTCGCCCAAACACCCCCTCTACTTCATCAAAGCTTCTTTGGTAGAAACCACATTCGCCTCTGCCTCTGCCTGAAAACAACAACAGAGAAAATGATGGTCAGATGTCAACATCTGGCACAAGCTGAACACCAAACATTCATGTCTGAAGTGCTGTCTATATACAAAGCAGGATATCTACATTTAATATTTAGCAAGGCCCACTGAATCTTTACCAGTGAGACCAATATCAGCAATGACAGCAGTGAAGTAGCCAGACCAGAGGAGGATATAAAAAAAACCAAAACTGTGTAAGAGTATCAGTTCTAGTCCTGAACAAGAAACAGTATCAACATCAAGCTCCTTAACAGAAAACTCAATAGTGAAATTCTAAGATCAGTAAACCATTAATTATGACAAATCAAACCTTCTATTGGATTATTTTCAATAAAAATGGAAAATGTGAGGAGTTTGAGAAGAGAGCAGACAAAGTAAAAAACTAGGCATAAATGTTAATTTCTTTAACTCCATAGAAAGAATAATTTAATAGGGTCAACTAAACTATCGATTTTGTGAACTAACCTCTTAAAGAATATTCCACACCAACCAACAGCACTCTTTCCCATTTGCCCAAATCTTGGAGAAAACTATCAGGAAGCACTAAATTCACACCACAGAGCTAGTAAGAAAGTGTGCATGTAGGAATTTACAGAGGCTCCAGTGGCTCAAATGCACACTGGCCTGTACTGAAGGCAATCTGATTACATTTATCAAATTTGACTCAACATTCTAATTAGAATTTATCCTAATAGAAAGACTTGCACAAATATGCAAATATACATATATATATGGAGATTTTTGTTGCAAAGTTTTGAAAAACAGAAACATAAATCAGTAAAGGACTGGCTAAGTAAATTTTGATCAAACAGTTCAGTAGAATACTAGGAAGCCACAAAAGATAAAATACTGTCATTAAAAGGAATCTACATTATTCTGTTGAATGACTAAAGCAGGCCAAAGAGCAATACATTAAAAAAAAATTACAATGTATATAAATGATATGACTGCATAGTTAGGATCAAGAAGGATATAAATCCAAATGCTGCATCTCGGGGCAGAAGGCAATATGCACTTTCAGCTTTATATTTCCTGTGTACTGTGAGGATTTCACAACTAATGTGCGCCATCTGTATCCAACACACAAGTTGAAAACTGGGGGGAGGAGGGAAAAATTGTCCTAGGTATGTGTCTATACCTAGACAAAATCTTAGCCATTATTCCCAACTCACTTCTCTAACAGTAAAAAACCACCCAAGGAAAAATGATGAATCTTGAATAAAAGAATGAATGCATTCCAAAGCTAAATACAACTGAGTTAAATAACTGTTTCAAATATCCATACAGTATTTTTACTTTATAGCATCACTTATCAAGATTTGACTCAGAATACAATTATACTTCTATATGATCTTATGATGGAATACAAGAATACATAATTTTATGTATGTAATCATAGAACAATGTTATCTTTTTTAGTCTAAGTATCAATATCTTCATATGTAAAATGGAAGTGAGGACTAGAGTTGAACTATAATAATCCTAAAGTTCCCTTCCAGTTGCATCAACTTAACTTCAACTTAATGTACAGTTCTGTACCTCTATCCTTAGGAAATACAGATGTATAAAGATCTATCTTAAAATAGTCTGATACAAACTGTTAAATGGTGATATTTACAAAGGTATTTTTAGGGAGAAAGAAAAAGTCCCCTGGCTTTTTAGAGATCAATTTTGTCAAGAAAATCATTAAGCACATAGCACCCTGAAAAAGTATTTTATTCTGGAAACATGTGAATATGAAAAACAGTGTTCAAAATTTGCCAGAAAAATAAGCAAACCACAAAATATTTCCTGCCAGTCATGACTAGCATTGGCACTGGTCCTCCTTATGAGCCCAAAGCTTTATAAGTGGGCACAAAAAAAGAATCTGATTCTAGAGCTTCCTGGCTTGTAAAACGTAAGCAACACTCTTCAAAGTGTAAGGCCCATAATCATCTATAAAAGTATAGTTCCCATACGAGGAGAAGCAAGTAAATATAACATGGAGAATCTTTCATAAAGTTAAATTAAATGACTGTCCTAATCTCTGAGATTTCACCCTCTTCTTTGGGGGGATTAAAATATACCTCCCTTAATAATGAGGAAGACAGTGGCTGACAATTGTATAGATACGCTTTATTTTTAAACATCTTCACCAGATAAAATAAAAAGATGACAAATTCAAGTTGTTTCCCTGTTCATTTATTTAAATGTTATTACTTCATGATATTCAGAAGTATGAAAGTCAGTTGATTTTCACAACAAACTTCTCTCAAGCTGCAAAGAGCCAGGGCAATCATTTGATGTCAGGTCTGCTCATGCCAAAAAAAAAAACAACTACACTAATCACTATTTATTTAACCAACAGGTTAAAATTAAGCTGTAACTGAAGAAAACAAAACCACAGATTAAAGGTCTCACGAAACCAATAAGAATCACAGTTGGGACAATGGTGTCAGAAGCATTTCTCACTAAGTCACTTCATTCATTTAACTAGTTTCATGTCATCCATTCATATCAATGTTAATTAAGTCATTGTTTTTATTATAGTATTTATTTTTCATACATGTCTCATTTAAATTCTGAATGTAAGAGTTCTATCCTATGTGATAACAATATACATTTCAAACCAGAAGGCAGGAAGAAATTAACGCTTCATCAGTTTCTAGACCTGGAATTTTTTTTAACACCTATTTAGAGATTGGTTGGTATTTGCAACACACAACATTGGTGGTCACGTGAGGAACAAAAAACAGCTGCTGTGGGCCACACTTTTAAATTAATAAGACCTCTCACTGTCATGCCCTGAAAAGCACTAAAGGAAAAGCTCCCCAAGGGCAACCTCTTCTCAGTGCGAGCCCACTGCAGAAAAACCCAGGCAACATCCAAGGAGCAGGCCACAGTCACCCTCAGAACACCATCACCACAGCACCAGCACCAAGAAGCACAGATCTGTTGATTTCTGGACCAACAGAACCTAACTGCGTTTGGGAATCTAAATGGCCTGTGGACCTTCTGAAACACACAAGCTTACATCTCACCACCCAGTATATTCTGCTGCAGATATTATTTCCTGTTGAGTTTTACAGATGATTCTAACAACTCTCCAGGTTAAAAACCACCATTCTAGAGACTGACAAATTCAGAAGGAAAACACATGGACAACCTAATAACAGCACTTGATCTACAAGTAGAGTTTCAACTCTTCATTATTTAGAATAGTTGCCTTCCCACATTCTGGATGAAACCCCTTCACAGGAATGCGCAATTTAATACAGTCTCTATAAAGAGTGGGTATAAATCACTCTATTCATAAAGCATAACTTTAAGAATTTAGATACTCCACATTCATGATCATGCCACCCTGGATGGTGCAATGTGTGGAGGCAATGGCTTCTTCTTTTTGCAGACATCCAATTCTTTCAAAAGCACCTTTTAAAACTGCAAGGTATGTTGAGACTTCTGCTATGATTTAGCCAACTTAGAAGTAAAAGCTCAAATAAATATTTATATTACAAACATTAAGAATGCCCTTAGGTAGCAGAAGATCAACAAACTCCAAGTAGGGAGAAGATATCAAAGAACAAGTAATATCAATTATTTTTCTAAGAAAAGACAAATCTATAAAATACAGAACTACAGATTATTGGATTGTTACATTATTTTTTCTTTCTTCTGCACCCTAAAAAGGTCTCATACTGAGGAAACAGCTTTTACAAAAGCCTCTCTCTGGCTGGGGACACTCCTGGCACATGGCCTTATATGGAGACCCGAGTCACAAGAGGCCTGCAGGGACCTGGGTGCCACTCCAGCAGCCAAGGCACTTCCGGGGGCTCTGGCTCTCACAGCATAAGATCCCACGCGGGTGAGGAACATGGATCACGAATATTTGCCAAAGAGAATTAGGACCATCTAAAATCATTCACACTCAAAGTCTCTAGGCTCAAATCACTCTCTTCTACTACAAACCAGGCGTTGTGGAGTAGATACACTGAGAAATGGTTCTGAAAACAAATGTTCAGGACGTTTACTATGCAGTTAATGTCAAAGGACAGTTTCGGAAGATCAAATATCGAAATATTTTTAAAGTGATTTATTTATTTCCCTCTTCTCTCTCTCCACCGTTCCGTTATTACTTTTTTCCCACATGAAAGCTTACCTCGCCCTCGTGAAGAACTGCGACCTCTAGGAGCCCCCACCACTGTTCCTCCTCCTCCTCGTCCTGTCAATCGCAGGACAGCAGCACTATTTACAGACATGGAAAAGTTTCTCTGCCAAAAAAAGAAAAGAAAGAAAAAAAAAATGGATAAAACAGATAAAACTGCATGCTGTTCCTCACCATTTCCCACAGCATCTATAAACCGGCATCTAATGACTACTAGCAATGAGAAACGATCACCACATGGCACACGAAGACATTCCAAAATCTGGTTTTAGCTGGAAATTTTAAACTAATATTTCAGATCAACAAACATGAACAACCAATGCTTACACCATGTTAGGTTCTGTACGTACTCAGGAGGAGGCAAGATATGTATGCATCATCATAATAAACAGAGAATACACAGTAAAAGAGATCTGGTTTGAAAGGGTTCTTTACTGAAAGGTGGAAATGAGCGGGCGTCACAAAAGGTCTGAATCAACAGTTATAGGATAAAGAAAAAAATATTGATCATTTTGCCTCATTCTGCTCATCAATGTGAATTAGCAACTCCAACTAGTGTTTAACAGAATGACAGCTATCAGGGATGAATGGGAAAAGGCAAGAAGTGGGTAGGGGAAAAGAATGCTTGAGGAATAAACAAAATTCCAATCACTTGGTCATTAGCCTTCATTTGCACCCACAGTCCATGTGGAAAAGAGTCAAATATGACAAGAACAGTAGTGGGTGGGCATCCTTCAAACATGAAGAGGGGACACAGGAAGACAGGAGGTCTAGGATTCAAAAATAAGTTTAGTCGATACTTCTGGATAAATGGAACACACAGGGCTTAGGAAAAGGTAAAGCAGGAAGCAATTATAAAAATACTGGAAAATGATCTATGAAACATAAAAATCCTAGGCATGTGAAACAATTTAATGAGACAGTTTTAAACCCAAAAACTTGGAATACATCTTTACCTGAATACTTTCTATACACTTGGACTTCTCTGATAGCTCTGTTGGTAAAGAATCCTCCTGCAAGGCAGGAGACCNCTTGGAGAATTTTGAGCATTACTTTACTAGCATGTGAGATGAGTGCAACTGTGTGGTAGTTTTGAGCATTCTTTGGCACTGCCTTTCTTTGGGATTGGAATGAAACTGACCTTTTCCAGTCCTGTGGCCACTGCTGAGTTTTCCAAATTTGCTGGCATATTGAGTGCAGCACTTTCACAGCATCATCTTTCAGGATTTGAAAGAGCTCAACTGGAGTTCCATCATCTCCACTAGGTTTGTTCGTAGTGATGCTTTCTAAGGCCCACTTGACTTCACATTCCAGGATGTCTTGCTCCAGGTGAGTGATCACACCATCGTGATTATCTGGGTCGTGAAGATCCTTTTTGTACAGTTCTTCAGTGTATTCTTGCCACTTCTTCTTAATATCTTCTGCTCCTGTTAGGTCCATACCATTTCTATCCTTTATCGAGCCCATCTTTGCATGAAATGTTCCCTTGGTATCTCTAATTTTCTTGAAGAGATCTCTAGTCTTTCCCTGTAAGACAGGCTAAACAAGTCAGTAAGAAAACAAAATGCCCACAAAGGAGGATCCAACCAACCACCGCTGAAGGATCTGCCAGCACAGTGGCTCACTTCACATTCATGAACATTGGGCTCTTCCCTGAAAATGTGGAATTAATATCCACTGAGAACTGAAGCTGGGAATGTTACATATACTAATTTAAGTTTCACAACCACCCACAATATGACAGATGAGGAAAGCAAAGCCAAGGAGTTATGCCATTTACCCACAATCACAGCCAGCAGAACCAAGAGTCAAAAACAAAGGTTTTTAAATCTTTCCAACAGTGAGGTCTCAAAGTTTTAAAACAGTCATGGTTCAGTCTGCCAAAAATTAATTTTTAAATATACATCTATATAATTAAAATCAGTTTAAAATATCTTACACTGAGTCAATGTTTCCTAAGAGTGCCTACCACTAGAGGGCACATCTAAGCACTCTTCCACTTTCTAACGGAAAAATCATTCCAGTATCTGTAATTATTATGTCTCACTAGAGGCTTTCCAGCTCACTCATCCAACACCCCTAGTTTCTTCATCTGCTCCTCACAAGGTTTCGAATCCACCCAACAATCCCCAGAGAATGAGATAGTTGGATGGCATCACTGACTCAATGGACATGAGTTTGATAACTCCAGGAAATAGTGACGACAGGGAAGCCTGGTGTTCTGAAGTCCATGGGGTCACAAAGAGTCGGACATGACTGAGCGACTGAACAACCCCCAGTGGCTTTCCATGACTACGAACGGAACACTTCTTACAGTTACCAGACCTAAAGAGTAAGATGACCAGAATGCATAGAGAGTCCTCCAGCTACTGTGAAGGCAAGCTAAGCATAATGCAACCTAGAGAAGACGGTAGCCTGAACCAGGAGAATGGCTGTGCTCCACTTGGTAATCAACAAATCCTGTCCCAAGTCCTCCTTCACCCACAGTTATCTGCAAAAGCTGAAACATATCTAGATAACGTCCTTCCCTAAAAACCCACCAGGGACCTTTACCTCCTCTAGAATCGTGCTCCGTATAGCCTTGTCTTCTAGAAACTCAATCCTTCCCTATTAGCGTTCCACTCATCTCTCAATATATCTAATAGTGATTTGTTGAAAAGTCCTCTAATGCAGCATCCCTCTCTGGCGATGCAGCACTGGTCATCTTCCTCTTCATTTCAGAGATGTCTTCATCGCCTCACTTCCCAACCACTTCAAAACCCAGCACAACGTGGCTTTTCCCCACTACTCCACTGCTCTGGAAAAGTTCAACAACCTCAACACTAGGCCCGAATGAAATTTCCCTCTCCTGATCATCTTCATCTTTCTGGCCATACTAGTAGTCACTGACAGGTAGCAGCAGCTGGGCCTTCCAAAACCACCCCTCCTCAACACCCACAATCCTCACTTGTTAACTGTTGTTCAAATCCAAACTTCAGCTTACAAAGGTAATTTAGAATGTCCATGTAGATATGTGAAGATGTACAAATCTAAAAGCACTTCTGTGTAAGCTCATGACTCCGTTCCAGGTGTGAACTCTCCCTGACAAAGTAAGGCTTTCTTATTCAACCACTCACAGCCTTTTAGGTCTAACAGACCCCAAACCTCCCTCAAAACCTCCTTCATCACCGGTATTCCCAAAGGCAGGTAAGGATACCACCAACTACTGAGCAAATGGTTAACAGTCTGGGAATCATCATCTCCCATACCCAATTATCACATCCTACCAGGTTTTAAGGGCTTCCCTGGTGGCTCAGTGGTAAAGAAAAAACCTGCTAATGTAGGAGACATGGGTTCAATTCCTGGGTCAGGAAGATCCCCTGGAGAAGGAAATGGCAACCCACTCCAGTATTCTTGCCTGGGAAATCCCATGGACAGAGGAGCCTGGTTGGCTACAGGCGATGGAGCCGCAAGAGAGTCAGACAGGACTTAGCAACTGAACAATCAGTTTTAAATCCTAAATCTCTCAAACCATCCTCTGGCCAAGTAACCTTCTATTGTTCACACTTATTACCTCAACTGCTACAACAGCATCCTAAATGATCTAACCAGTCAAAGTCCATCCTCCACGTTACTACCAGTTATTTCTTTCAAAAGCAAATTTGAATAAAATGCTCCCCGATTAACAGCTCATTGGCACGCAATGATCAGGTAAAATAAAAAACATAGAAAGGCTGCCTGCAAGCTCTTCTCGCCCACACTTCACAATATAGCCAAGGCAAAAGGTGTTGGAATTTCCCACTTAAACCTAAAGCTTCCCATCCACTTGTCTTCACACAGGCTTTCTGTTGTCTGGAGTATTTTTTCTAATTGTTTTCACCTGGGACGCCATGGGAACTGCCTGGAAGTAGAGAGGTTAAGTGGAAAGAAAGAAAGAAAAAGATGAAAAGCAGGAGGAGGGTAGGGGGTTGGAACAGAGAAAGCGATGGCACCCCACTCCAATACTCTTGCCTGGACAATCCCATGGACGGAGGAGTCTGGTGGGCTGCAGTCCATGGGGTTGCAAAGAGTAGGGCACAACTGAGGGACTTCACTTTCACGCATTGGAGAAGGCAATGGCAATCCGCTCCAGTGTTCTTGCCTGGAAAATCCCATGGACGGAGGAGCCTGGTGGGCTGCCATCTATGGGGTCGCATAAAGTCGGACACGACTGAAGCGACGCAGCAGCAGCAGCAGGGAGATAGAAAGAGGGCCATAGGAGGGAAAGGAGAGAGATCTAGATCCTGGGTGTTTGGCTACACACAAGTACCCACGAATGTTCACAGAACTAATTGGCTAATGGAAGGAAAAGCTAATAAATAGTCATACAAATGAAAAACTAGTGAAGGATTTTGGAGACAATTTGATCCGATTTACATTTTAAGATTACTCTGGCTGCAGTGGGGACAACACAGAAGAAAAGGAGGCAGGAAACATTAGAAGACCTATCTTTTCGTTTATATCAGAGATGATGGTGGCTTACACTAGGCTGGAGGTAATGAAGAGAGAGAGAAATGAATAGGTTCAGAGGTATTTTGGAGGTAGCATTGACACAGCATTGTGACGGACTAGACACAGGGATATAGAAGTAAAAGAAAATGACCTGGATAACTCCCAAGATGTCTGTTTTGAACTAACGGGCACACTGTGATGTTAAGATGAAACAGAAGAGGAAGTTTAAAAGGGCAAAATTCACGAGCTCAGTTTTGGAAAACTATAAAGGATGAGAAGCCTGTGGGCATCAAACAGGCAGCTGAATATCCTATATAAGCATTATACTCCCTTTACAACATGCATGTGTGCATGCTAAGTCGGTTCAATCCTGTCAGACTCTGCAATCCTATAGACCACAGCCTGTCAGACTCCTCTGTCCATGGGATTCTCCAGGCAACTGGAGTGGGTTGCCATTACATCCTCTGGGGATCTTCCCCCTCTTATAACACTGACAGCAAAATTACTTAGTGTCAGCTTCCCCACTAAATAAATAATTCAAAAGTAGATACCACGTCCTTTGGCTTTCCTGGTGGTTCAGATGGTAAAGAATCCGCTTGCAATGCAGGAGACCTGGGTTTGATCCCTGGACTGGGAAGGTCCCCTCGAGAAGGAAATGGCTACTCACTTCAGTATTCTAGCCTGGAGAAATAGATGGACAGAGGAGTCTGGCAGGCTACAGTCCACAGGGTCGCAAAGAGTCAGACACGGCTGAGCGACTTTCACTTTCTCATGTTCCTTATCCTTGCTGCCTCCTTATTTCCTTACCTAACCCAAGATGTAAACCATGAGGCCCTTGATAAAACGTTTTCTAAACAACTCTTAACGTTCTCTTTTAAAATGCACCCTAGGATAACAACAAATTCCTTCAGATGGCAGTTATCTTTTTACTCTTTTTGAAAACTGGGACTATTAATGCATTCCATCCTCCAGAATGTCTCTCATTTCCCTCACAACTCCACAAAGATCATGAACAGTAATCTAGAAATCTCAGCTTTGAATTCTCTTGCCCTATGTCCCCCACCATAAGACCTGAATCATTCAACATTTATGAAGTGCCCACACTAGCTAAACAATGGACTTACCAAAACTGAGAAATACAGTGCTTTTCTTAATGGAAGTAGCTCTTTTCTGAGTAAACTAAAAAGATATAAACAGACACAGTACGAGGTCATAACTACTTTAACACAGGTCTAAACAAAGTACTTTGGGAAAAACAAAAGTACCTCATTCTTTGCAAGGGAAGACCTGGGTACGTTTCCTTATGGCCATGGAGATGAGAGAAGAAACCCCAAACCAGTTCCTTGGCTTCTCCATAAAGCCAACTAACTGTCTGCAATCGTTTCTTTCCCTTATGATAAATTCCTTTATTATCCAATTTATCTGAACAGATTTTGGATGCTCAAAATAAAAAAAATAAAATACCAAAATAAAGCAGGTTATAATGAATTTGTTTTCCTCCTTTAAAACATCTTGAAGTACATAATCATTTGCAAAGAAAGAAGAATAGGAGGATAGAAACCAAAATATTAACAACGGTTCTTTGGGTGGCAGGATTAAGGGTAATTGACATCTTCTATTTTTCCTTTCAAGGAAAAATATTGCTATTTTTATAGCAATAAAACTATTGCTTCCTCCAAGGTTTTCTGGAATGAGTGTGAATTATCTTATTACTAGGACTAACAAAAAATTCTTTAAGAAGAAGAAACCTACCAGATTTAGAACTAAAAAAGTTTTTTGTCTTTAAGGTAGTACTTTGTGTTTTGTCGAGAGTAAACAAACAGGCAACAGATGGAAATTAAATTCATACAATCCTTCTTGTGGTCGGTCTGTCCATGTATCACCTAAAGCCTTAAAAATTAAACTTCAGATTTAAAAATTTCACTTCCAAGATATTATTCCAAAGGAAATCAACAGTAACACAAACAGAACTATTAAAGGACGTGTATACGTATTGACAACAGCAAAATATTAAAAACGACTTTACTTCCCAACACTTCACTCATGCATTTAATAAACATTTATTGAGTATCTACTATGTGCCAGGCACTGACGTTACAGCAATGAACAAAGTGTACAAAAATCAAGACCAAAGTACTTGCCCTCAAAGGAGCGCACAGTCTAGTGGGAGCCGAAGGATGGCATATAAATAATAAAGAAAATCAGTAAAATATTTGGCATGTTATATTTTTATATAGACTGTGAAGAAAAAATTAAACAGGGAAAGGAGGTAGGGAATGGGGGGGGGTGTTACAGATGGTCATAAAACCTCTAAGATGGTCACATTTGAAGTTAAAATGACTCTTGTTTTCTATATAAAAATGATTTACTCCTCCATTAAGTATATCACACTCTTTAAAACTGCCTCCATTAAATCTATCACACTCTTTTTAAAACTGCCTCCATTAAATCTATCACACTCTTTTTAAAACTGCTTTGGTAATTATGGAATACATTTCTTCATCCTAAATGTAAAGATAAGCTAAGACCTAATGATTCTACCAGATTCTACTAGCTAAGACCTGAAGATTCTATTCAATCTTTCCTACTAGCTTAAAAAGTCCATGCTTACGGTCATCCGCGGTCTGTCCCTGCCGCAATTTTCTTTGCTCTCTCATCTTCCATACTGTCAAATCAATCTCTTCATTTCACACAACTCTTACCAAACATCGTGTCTTACATCATGATAAAAATGTTAGTAAAAAGAATACAGTACCAGTAACTATTTCTGTATGTTTCAGAGTTACACACTGATTCAGTGTAATCCTCCTGAACTATGACTCTCAAGTTATTCTGGACACAGTTCCTTACCTCACGTTTCACAATGAATGCAATGGTACATGCAGAAAAAACACAGCAACAGTCTCTGTTCATACTGCAGCAGTCTAGATCAGGGTTACCTGAGTTACTTAAGTAACTCAATACATGAGATATATTATGTACATATATGGAGTTTCCCTGGTGGCTCAAATGGCAAGGAACCTGCCCACAATGCACGAGACTCCAGTTCAGTCCCTGAGTGGGGAAGATCCCCTGGAGGAGGGGATCCAGTATTCTTGCCTGGAGAATGCCATGGACAGTGGAAAAGCAGCCAGATAATATGGAAACAAATGAGTGTGGCTGTGTTTCAACAAAACTTTTACAGTCCCATGGCCATAGTTTGTCAACCCATTTAGCATCATGTTAAATGTGTGATGACTCTACAGAGAGCATCAGCAGGAGTGGTTCTTTTCAGATAAACTACTGGTACTGTCTCTCTCTCTTAACTCTTAACAGAGAGAGACTTAGAGGGAAAAAAAACAACTTCCTTAAATTAGCTGATGATTTTAACCATGTTTTCACAAAGAAAAGACATGTGAGTGTGTAAGTGCAAAAGAGCAGCAGTTACAAATGAAGGCAAAAAAGTGCACACAAAATGGTTTACACACTGAGCTGTACGATTTAAAGCCACCTGATAAGACATGAATAAGGTTTTAGCTACAAGAATATTCATCAAAAAAATTTTATAATAACGAAAAACTGAGAACACCCTGTATCTGCTACATCTAGAAGACTAATTAAATAAATGATGGTACATCCATACAGTGCAACCATGTAAGGTAACAGAAAATATTTATTGATAAAAAGATACTTTTGATAGTTTTTTTTAAGACAGGTTACAAAACTGAATGTACAGTATGATCCCATTTTTATGAAAATAAATATACATTTACACAAATGAGCATACATAAAGCTACCTAGAATGATATACCAACCTATTACAGTGGTTACCATGGATAGTGAAATTACGGTAATTATATCTTCTTGTGTATCACTTGTAATTTCTAATTTTTCTAGAAGTATACATTGATTTGGTAATAAAGTTATTTTTAAAATATAACGTAAGAACTAGAACAGGTGATTTAGGTCAACAATTCCAAAATACACTCTCAGAGCATATAACTCGCATCAGTTCTTAAAACTTCAAAGGATTTCTCCTCAGTCTCCAAATGCTAGCTACAAGGACCAAGAAAATTAAAGAATTACATATAAAAAGAAATGCATATAATAATTTAAGTTAATAAGAGTCTTCAAATAGGGAGTTACTATAGGAAGTCTGGAACATTTATCAAAGCACCACCACTGAAACAATCAAGGACATTTACGACACTACTCTGATCACATCTACTTTATATACTGCCTCTGATTCAAGGTCTGAATGGGAAAAGCAACTATCATTATTCACGCCACTGACGAGGATCTTCAATCACCAACTTTGGGGGGAAAGGAAGAAGAGGGGGAAAGAGTCACACTACAATGTGATGGATCTCAAAATCCCATGAGAATTCCATATTCAGGGTCCAAACATATCTGTAAGAGACTCAAAGGTTGATTAATTGATATTACGGCAAATGCTAACCTGATTCTAGATGGGCTATAGCCAGTATAATTCTGGATCACTTATGTAGCCCATCAATAAAATAAAACTCAAACAATAATTCAATAAAAACTATTTTTTCCAAGTAAGTATGAATAGCACTCACAAAACACTGTAGCAGAAAACATAAAAATATAAAATGTTACAATTATACAAAATTATACTTGCACCTACCTAAGGGTTCAAACACAAAGTAAATAATTTGCTAGGGTGGTGGGATTATGAAGACTTTTAAATTCATTATCATTATACAACCAGAACAGGAAGACTTTTTAATAAAGGACAAATGCAGTCACTAACCAAATATAAATTATTCCTGACTGGTTATATTGTTTTCAACTAGGCACATAGAGCAAACTCTCTAAAACATGCACATTTTATAAGCCCCCAACACCTGCACCAATACCTTCCTACTGAACTAGTCATGCAACTCTGAACAGGATGAGGTCTTGAAAACTCACCATTCAGGCCCAAAGTTCAGTGTCTGTGTTTCCGCTGCCATTCTTTTCCGTATGTTTACAACAGATTTTTATACGTAGAGAAACCTGTTCAAGAGAAAACATCTCCATACAGTTGGTCAAGACTGAATCAGAATTCCAGCCCAGAAAGTACAGCTAGGGAGCGTGTTTTGCTTATGCTCCTCTCAACCAGTCACCAGAATTAGGTTTTTTTAATATCTATTTATAATACAGCGGGCAAAGTAAAATGAATAAATCCACCCTTAATTCCAATCCACCATCTTTTTACGTTTACACAGGAAAAGGAGGCAGGGTATGAGAGATGCTGGTGAGATAGGAGGAAGCAGACCACGCAGGGCACTGGAGACCAAACGAAGGACTTCCTTTTTTCAGCCTTTAGGCAGTGGGAAGGAATGAGGGGTAACAGATTACATTTTATTAATAACTTGCATTACTCGCTTGCAATGGCTCACTCATCACCATGAAGTACATCAAAGATTCTTAAAGACCTCTCCTTATCTATCTCACAGCTTCTGCCACAACTCGCCCCCCCACCCCCACTGTCTCCTTAGCACTTTACACTCTAGTGATTCTTTAAAAAACTATCTTGGACCATTAAGTGAAAATAACCCACTAATCAATTTCACGAGTCATCTTTCAAGAGCAATTTTAAGATATCAGAACTTAAAGTGAAATGTCAGACAGGAAAGGACAAATACTGTGTATTACTTATATGTGGAATCTTTAACAAGCCAAACTCACAGTAAAGTGGTGGTTACCAGGGACTGAAGGGTGGGAGACATGGTAAGAAACTGGTCAAAGGTAAAAATTACAGCTTTAAGATTAACAAGTTCTGGGGATCCAGGGTACAGCATGGCTATTACAGCTAATAATACTGTATTACGCATATGAAAGTTGCCAAGAGTAGACGTTAAATATTCTCACACACACACAAAAAATGAAAAGGTAATTATGTGATGAGAAGGAGATGTATGCTATGGTGATAATCATTTTGCAATATACATTGAAAAATTAATCAAGTCAACACATGAACACCTTAAACCAGGACAATGTTATGTCAATCACATCTCAATAAAGCTGAAAAAAAGAATATGAGTTTAGAAAATAGAAAATACTGTAAATATTGTAAACATATGATAAATATCTGCAAGGTTTATCACATCACCCTGATTATTCTATAAAAGATCTAAAACCAATAAACTACATACTGATCTAAAACACAGAAATGGCAAAGTAGAAACGTGCTAACATCCATAATCAACTATTTATCTGCCCTCTTCCTGGAAGGTATTTCTGATGGTTGGATGGCATCATGGATTCAATGGACATGAATCTGAGCAAACTCCGGGAGATAGCTAAGGACAGGGAAGCCTGGCATACTGCAGTCCATGAGGTCACAAAGAGTCGGACAAGACTTAGCAAATGAACAACAAATGTCAACCATGTGGGGAGTTCCTTATTCTTACTTAACTCTGATTACCTTTCCCTGGCCAGATAAGCATGCACATCAGACTCAAATGAGATCAACTTACTGCCCTCACCACCTCACAAGCAACTGATGATTCCAAAACAACATAAGGCATACGGCTTTTACCTTTGACCCCTCTGAAACTGGAATGCACCCTAATGAGTGCCATGCTACAACTGCTACTGGCCCACAATAGAAGTTGTATCACAGTTGTCATTGTGTGCACAAGGATAAAGCCTGGTCAGAGCTGCTCATTACTGTCATCTTCTTAATTGTGTTGTTCCTAGTAGCTGATTTTAAGGGCTGCTTACAATGCCTTCAAAAAGATTATGCTATAATTCTAAATTGAAACATGTTGTGTATCAAAAAAGAAAGCAAATAAAGCCAAGGGATAGTAGTAAAGTAACTCTCCATCACTGGAGGAATGACTGCAACTATTTTACAGAACTTGAGAAAGGAAAAAAACCACATAAAAAAGATAAGCTTGTGGTTTGTTAGTGAGACTGACACTGCACAATCCACAAGGCCACATGCAGCAGCCCTGAAGTATTAATATTTAAAGGAGAAAAAAATTAAACAGCGTAGAATGCTTTTAAGAACTACACAAGCACCAAATCGCTGCATTTCAAAAAGACAAAAGAATAATGGAGCATTCTCTTAAGAAATGTTTCATCACCAATACCCTTAATGACTTGACACTACAAAGGTGGGAAGAGTGAGGAGGAAGGAGACTTCTACAATTCTAAGTTCTGCATGATTTAGAAAAGTCATAAAATGTGCAGAAGCTGAAGAATACCTTAACAATTGATTTTACTTCTATTTTCCTTTTAACATATGCACAAAGTATATACTGCCTGATGAAAATCTGTTAGAATATTTGCTAAATAAGTTTAAAAGAATTTTTTAAAAACTGTAAAATAAAAATTCTAAGTAATTAAAGAACTATGCCATCAGTTTACTCTGCAGTATTATTTCCTTCTTAGTAATACATAAATGAAGAATCTCACAAGTGATGCATACTAGACTCAATTAAATGATGGTATATCCCTACTGAAATCACTTGTCAAGGGAGTGATAATGACCAGACCTCAGGTAAGGTACCCACTGTGAATTAAGACAAGTGTCCTCCTTACAAAAGGCAGAGCAACCAGAGAACAAATTGCCAACAACCAGTGGATCACATAGAAAGCAAGGCAATTCCAGAAAAACATCTACTTTTGATTCACTGACTACACAAGCCTTTGACCGTGTGGATCACAAAAAACTGTAGAAAATCCTTAAAGAGACAGAAATACCAGACCACTTCACCTGCCTCCTGAGAAAGCTGTATGAAGGGCATGAAGCAACAGTTAGAACTGGACATGGAACAACAGACTGGTTCCAAATTGAGAAGGCAGTACGGCAAGATGGCGTATTATACATTGCCACCCTGCTTATTTAACTTATATGCAGAGTACATCACACAGAACGCTGGACTGGATGAATCACAAGCTGGAATCACAACTGCTGGGAGAATTATCAACAACCTCAGATGTTACCACTCTAACCGCAGAAAGCAAAGAGGAACTGAAGATACCCTTGATGAAACCGAAAGAGGAGAGTGAAAAAGCTGGCTTAAAATCCAACACTCAAGAACTGAAGATCACAGCATCCCATCACGTCACTTCATAGCTGACAGAAGCAGAAGAAGTATAAGCAGCCAAAGACTTTATTTTCTTGGGTTTCAGAATCACTGCAGACGATGACTGTGACCATGAGATTAAGACACCTGCTCCTTGCAAGGAAAGCTATGACAAACCTAGCCAGCGCATTAAAAAGCAGAGACATTACCTTGCCAAAAAATGTCCATCTAGTCAAAGCTACGGTTTTACCAGTAGTCATGTATGGATGTGAGAGCTGAACCATAAAGAAGCATGAGCATCAAAGAATTGATGCTTTCAAACTGCAGTGCTGGAGAGGACTCTTGAGAGTCCCTTGGACTGCAAGGAGATCAAACCAGTCATTCCTAAAGGAAATCAATCCTGAATACTCTTTAGAAGGACTGATGCTGAAGCCGAAACTCCAATACTCTGGCCCCCGCATGCAAAGAACGGAGTCATTCGAAAAGACCATGATGTTGGCAAAGACTGAAAGTGGCAGGAGAAGGGAACACAGAGGACGAGATGGTTGGATGGCATCACTGACTCCATGGACATGAGTTTGAGTAAACTCCAGGAGATGGTGAAGGACAGGGAAGCCTGGTGTGCAACAGTTCATTGCGTTGCAGAATCGGACACGACTGAGCAACTGAACAACAAGTGGTAGGTGGTTTGGTCACTAAATCATGTCCAAGTCTTTGTGACCCCATGAATGGCAGCCCACCAGGCTCCTATCCACAGGATTTCCCAGGCAAGAATTCTGGAGTGGGCTGCCATTTTCTTCTCCAGGGGATCCTGGACCTACTTGGCTAACAAATTGTCCTGTAGAGACTACAACTCTAAGATTTTGTTGTAATATGAAACATCCTGAAAGAGTGTTTTTTATCACCATTTTAAGCCCCATCTAGTCAACTATTTTATATTCAAACCCCTATGGGACTTTGACCACTGGAAAACAACTCTGAATTAATAAAGCAAGTCAAGACTTGAACCAGACTGAATTTATAAAGCACGTGAATCTTAATTAAAAATGGAATTATTTGTGATATTTGTAAAAATACTAAAAATCATTCTTAAGAGATTTAATATGCTTTTACCCTTTAAATTACTAGCACAAGGCTACACAGGTCCTGGAAATACAAACTCCAGGAGTGTCATTGCCACAAAGGATGCACATGGAGCCCCAAGAGGCTGTGCTGTACAGGCAATGGTCTCGAGTTACAGAAGCCCTGGATTCACGAAACACCTGAAGAACATCAACCAAGGAAATCCTTTTCCTGTCCTCTGTCATCCATTCCACCTACAAACTTGCAGGAAGAGTCAAAATACCATACAGCAGAAACACTGAAAGCTCAGAAGTTTCTTTAATGCCTTGAGCTAGGAGCCTCATTACCATTTATAATGTGGGTTTCTGTAAGATTATGCCCTATGCTAGTCTCCTGGAGAACTCTTATGAACCTAAGACAGTAATCCAAGCAATTTAATTATCAACTAAAGAGACCTACATTACTCAGAATGGTGTTCTGCTCATTCTCCTTTATGAATTAAAGCAGGAAATCTAAAAGTTATGACTGCTGAAGAAATCTAATTTAAGGTACTATAGCTTCTAATTCTGAATTCCCCACCCCAGACTGCTCCTTCCAAATCAAATTAAATGAGCCCAGTACTAATAGATTTATTTCTATGTACTGGATTGTCTGACACGATATCTCTGAATTATAAACTATTTGGAATGGAAAGTGGGACTTATTTCTCAATTGCTATTTCTAAGTATGCAGTGAAGTATCAAAACGAGTACAAGCTTTGCCGCCATTTATATCCCTCTAAGCTACATATTGTCAACTCAAACCCCCATGAGACTTGTGATCATTAGGAAACAGTTGATTTTTACAGCAAATTGGGAACTGAACCAGACTCTGTAGGCTGTGCCCCCACCCTGCTCTTCTGCCTCTTTAGATAGTCTTATTCTTGAAACTATTTCCTTCCTTGTCCTCCGTGACCAGCCCTTTACAGATGCATTTCCCCCATCTTTACTCCTTTCCAATTTAGTCACCGTTCTCCAAGTTTCTCTCCTAACTTCCCTCAGTGTACCCACGGATCCTTTAACTATAAATTCCGCTTAGATATTGTCTTGAATCTTATTTACAATGGTGCTCTCCACTAGTACTTCAGGTAGAACTCTGCCAACTAAATCATGGGGAATTTAAAATAGGGGCTCAGGAAGATCCCTGGAGAAGGAAATGGCTACCACACGGTATTCTTCCCTGAAGCATTCCAAGGACAGAGGAGCCTGGTGGGCTACAGTCCATGGAGTCACAAAGAGTTGGACACAACTGAGCAACTAACATTTTCATTTTCACCTTGACATAGCACATACAAGAAGTGAGGGTGTTATTCCAGCAAGAGCAATGAAAATTCTCCCACAAATTTCACCCCTGCTGTGAATTACAGATTTTTTTCCTTCCATGACCTCTGTGCATTGCCAGCAGCCTGCTCCTCTTGGATATCTGTCTAATCAACAACTGATCAAGGTATCACTTTTTGGGGGCTTTCCAGGTGGCACAAGTGGTAAAGAACCCTCCTGCCAATGCAGGAGACCAAGACACAGGTTTGATCCCTGGTTGAGGAAGACCCCCTGGACGAGGGCATGACAACCCACAGCAGTATTCTTGCCTGGAGAATACCATGGACAGAGGAGCCTGGCAGACTACAGTCCATGGGGTTGCAAAGAGCTGGATACAACTGAGTGACTAACACACCACTGTTTTCAATTTACTAGTCAATCAGGCTCAAAAGCCTAGAAATCATCTGAAACTCCCTTCTCTTCTCTGTCCCTCATATGTAATCATTTTGCCTGAAATTTGGTCAATTTCCCTTCAAGATTCCACCTGCATTCTTACATTATAGCCGAACTTTTGTTAACCCATGTCTGGATTACTACAATAAAATGTCTAATCTGCTCTCCTGACTCAGCCTCTGATTACATTCAACAAGATCAATCTTTCTAAACCCTCTGTGTATTGTCAAAACTCCTCGTATTTTCAGGTTTCCATCAATCTGACAATCTATACCTTCTCAACTGAACCTTCCACCGTTTCACCTCCAAACTCAAAGCCAAATGCTAACTTTCAACTCTCTATTGCATCCTCCTTCTTCTGTGGTTCATGCCCATGCCACCCCCTTACCCTAGAAGGCCCACCCTCACATCCTCCTCCTTTTACAGTGGCTTATACAAAACCAAGGATCCATTCAAATAAACACTCCATAAAATATTCCCCAAAGGAAAAGAAGGAAAATTTGAACAAAGGATGCAAAGATGGAATGGAATCTATAGCATGCAATACTGGGGTGGGGTGCTTTTGGAAACTGTATAGAAAATCTTGAAAGTAAAGAAAAACCAGAAAATAAATTTGGGAGGAAGGACACACCATTTTAGACAAAACGAATGTGAGGAGCCATCCTAAATAACTTAATATACATGTACATCTTGAACTCCAGTGTGGAGTCATAATGAGACAGAGATTAGGAAGCAAATCTACAGGCTTGTACCCAAATATTCCATAAAACTATTCCAAAGAAGAGGTCTAGAAGGGAACAGACAAAGTCTCACCAAACACCATGCACTAGGACACAGGAAGGAGAAAAGATCATGCAGTTAGGCATCCTGAGCCCTAACCTTTCACCTGAAGTCAAGGTCGCTGATTCTAGCTTCTTCCACACCCACTGTATCTAAAGCAGAAAGGAAAAATGAGGTTCTTCAGGGAGATTATCTGATTATCCATCCATTAGCTCAATAAGGCTAAAAATTAAAGTGCAGTTTGAAAAAGCATAGCCATATCACAGAAGTCTTTGTATTTTATGTCTCAAGAGCAATGGAAGGCTATGAAAAGATTCGGGCCAGAAAGTGTCCACAATGAAATTCACACTTTAGAAAGATCATTCAGGATGCCAGGAGGAAATAAACCAGCAAGAGTTAAGAGAAAGGAGAGGTATCAGTAATCCAACACATAGCATGGATCTACATACCAGGAGAGAAGAGAGAGAAGTGACAATAATAACTATACTCAGTGATACGAAAAAAATGTCAATATATTAAGTGTTCAAGACAGGTTACAGGATACAGAGGATATAACTACAATCAATAAATCTTAAAGTTCATTCTTAGTGGGTATCTACATATGCCCCCAGGTGTAATATTTACTTCTGAATGGTGAAATTATGAGTAATTCTTTTCCTAGTAAGTTACTAATTTGTGTTTAAAATAAAGATAACACTGGCCCCCCCAAAAATATATATATATATAAATGGAAGAATTCAGAAGTTTCAAATACTGAAGTCAAAAAATAGAAAGACTGGAAAGTCTTCACTGGCTTCCATAATGAAGTCACTGGTGACTTGAAGAGTGCAATTAAAGAAGCATGGTGAGGAGAGAGTGAGGTTTCAGAGGTTGGAAAGTGAGGAAGGGAAGACTACATATGCAGTCCACTTTTTCTAGAATCTTAGCTGTGAAAAAGCAAAGAGAAACGAAGCAGAGTAGAAAGAAAATTTACACTTTCACTTTAGAGGAAAACATCCTAAAGGAAAAGTACTAGGACAATCAAAAAGTGAAACAATTTAGCAAAAATATGATGGAAGTGCAGCTGTGAGAAGGCAGGCTAGACAGGGCTTCAAAGAACAAATGGGGGAAAAAAACGCAATGCCTATCCACTTGTGACAAGAGCAAAGTATGTTCAAGTGACTGAAGATATCTGCAAGCTTTTTATGGGGGAATAGCAAGTTGTGGAAATTCATTCGATGGCCTCAATTTTCTCAGATAAGTAGGCAATGACAGTAGGTGACAGGGTAAGGTTTGAGAAGAATACAGAAATGGTAGCTGCTGTGATCTATAACAGTATTGTTTTTTATAAAATAAAATTTAGGAATAATTACTAATTTATCCCTGGAGAAGGAAACAACAACCCACTCCAGTATTACTGCCTGGAGAATTCCATGGACCCAAGAGTCTGGCAGGCTATATAGTTCACGGGGTCACACAGAGTCAGACACAACTGAAGCGACTTAGTACACCGTTAGTACACATGAATTTATACAAATATTACAAAGATATTACAGATAATTCTATCAGCTTCCCCTAACATAAACAACTGACATTACCACAGTATACCTGTCATGACTGAGACACCAATATTGGTACAACGCTAGTAACTACATTCAAGACTTAACCAGTTTTTCCAACAATGTCCTTGTTCTGTTCCAGCATCTAATCCAGGACACCACACTGCAGTTACCTACGGAAGTTCTGAAGGTCCAGTCAAGATGGAGATGGCACCTACCTGCATGGTCATGGGCTTCTTTCTCCAACTTAGCCTGAGAGCTGACGACATGACTAAATCTGGGTTAGGATTTTGTCACCACAATAAACGGAAGAGTAAGAAGGCAAAGGGAGGGTACTGGCAAAAGTGTGATGAGGCACAGGAGGAAGAAATTAAAAACAAGAGTTTACAAATCTGAGATGCTGATAATGTCAAAAAGCAGGTACAGTACAAATAAAAATGAAAGCACTGGAAGAATTAGAGGCGGGACGTAAGTCATGGAATCAGGAGCCTGGGAAGACTGGATGGGTCATCCCAGGGACTCAAGTAACCTCACGATAATGGCAGAGAGAAGAAAGAAGTAAACGAAGGATGATGCCTCAGGGTCCAGATCTGATGATAATTAAGGGGAAGAGACAGTTGTACTGTCAGACAGCATGAACATCAGAGGAAAAGAGATTTTCCACAGAGGAACAATCACTAAAGTGATTATAATCTACCACCTAAACCAGAAAATGTCTATGTAAGGTATTAATAACTGCAGACAACAGAAGCATTTTGGGCTTAATGGTTCTCTGACTAAACAAACAGAACTGGCATGTGAATGGAAGAGGATGAAGATCCTGATGCTGCCTGCTAATACACCTAGCACTGGGCAGGAAAACAGCAAGGAGAGAGCCTCAGGGATAAAGGGAAGGTATAATGTCAAATTATCAGGGCAAGATGGGCCTCAGTAACCCTAAAAACACTGAAAAACATCCTGTGAGCAGTTTAACACACGGAGAAGTAATAAGGCCTCCCTCCCTCCCTCCGGCCCCTCCTCTCCTTTCGCTACTCCAATTCTACGGATAAGGCCCTCAGAGAAAGGGCTACCCTTGAATTTTAAACAGAGCTGACTTAAAAACAGCCGAGAGGATATTTCTACATAACCGCTATTTCAGACCTTGCCCATTAGTCAAAATTCCTTATAAGTGAATTCAAGTAATATATTTCTTCTGCACTTAATACCAGAAAGTTGACGGTCTTTGATATACTACATCCTACGCCTAACAATGCATTTAATCTAGCCTTTTTGTCAACTTCTTGAACACTCGTTCAGCCCTCACTAGCACTGATTACTAGTATGTAATTATTTTTCTTTTTTTCTATATATTTTTCTAGCTTTCCTGAACTTCCTCAACTCCTCTTTGGGACCTCATCTATCACTCTGTGTGCGTGCAAATATACGCTCAATGGTGAAAAGAGAAGAAGTCAACATAGCTCTTTTATATTGTTGGATTTGCAACAAAGAAAAGAAAGACCCTGGCCTCTCAGCTCTTAAGTTTACCATTTTCTCACAACCTGGCACAGTGCTGAGGAGCCAGATGACTTCTGGGCACTCATGACCACTATCAACATGAGGAAGCTACAGTTCTACATACTAAGTTCTCTCTGGACAAAGACAAATCAGAAGCCAAAGCAGAATCAAAATCTGGCACAATGGCTCAGGTTCTACTCTGAAAGTGTTCTCCAATACTGCTTCCCAGGAGAAGTCCTGATATATTGATTAGCTACCACTATGCTACTAACATACCAAAACACATGCTTCTTTGAAAAACCCCTGAATCTTTCTTGAAAAAATTATATGCTACTGCATATCTCCCATATCAAGGTAAAAACTGCTCAGAAAAAAACTATGGCAAACCTGGGATGAAGTCCAGCCAGTACTGTGCAGAGTCTGTCAAAAGACTAACATAGAATAAACACCAAGAACCTCAATCTGCCTCCATCTTCCCCACCTTCACTTTCCCAAAAGCAGAAAAAAGAACTCCCCTAGCACGCTTTAGATGCACCAAATAATTAGTTGCGTGCCCATTCCAGCAACCAGCTATTCATAGCTTAGCCAGACCTGGATTAACACAAGATTAATAACTCCACTTCTGCAAATTAGTTCAACCACTTCAAAAGACTATCAGTTATCTATCACATCTAAATAATACACCTATCTGACGACCCCACAATCCACTGCTAGGCATATACTCGAGGAAAATTTCTACCCAGAAATGAGTATCAGATATGCACAATAGCTTTATTCATACCCGACATGTGGCTGTCATGTTTACCAACACAAATGTCCATCAACAGGTGAATGAATAAGCAGATACATGGGAGCTTCAAGGTTGGTGAAGATGTGGAAAGGATGGCACAAAGCACTCTGATCCACCCTTTCCCACACACCTTGCCCTATGCATCCCTGCCATCCGGCTGTTACTGACTTAGGTAACATCACTAATAATGAGACAAACTGGCACCATGGGCCTCCTGATGAGATACACTAACAAGGACACAGTATCACTAACGTTATATTCCTGACAAAAATGCATCAACTAAAATTAATTTTGAAAAAAAAATCAGGTAAGTCCAAATTGACAACACAAAATCAATCTACCAAAGTCACCAAAAGTACCAATGTCACGAAAGACAAAGGCTGAAGAACCATCCCAGATTAAGAGAGACTAAAGAGACATAAAAACTGAGTGTATAATTCCAGCCTGAACCAGCCAAAAAAAAGCTGTAAGATACATTAAAGAGATAATTAGAACAATCTGAATAGGAGATATGGATTAGACAACAGTATTATACCAATGCTCCTTTTCTAAGATTTTGAATTTTTTACTGTGATTATGTAGAGGAATGTTCTCATTCTTAGAAAACAACACTGAAATGTCTAGAGGAAAAGGAGCATGAGGTCTGTAACAGACTCTCAAATGGAACAGAAAAAAACTACAAAAAAATTAAAATTATATATAATATCTGCATATATGGAGAAAGAAAAAAGAAAATTAGAGATAAAGCAAATATGCTATTCAGTCCCTATGTACAACTCCTTGTGACCCCATGGAGTGCAGCATGCCAAGCTTCCCTGTCCCTCACCATCTCCTGGAGCTTGCTCAAACTCAGGTCTATCGAGTTGGTGATGCCATCCAACCATCTCTTCCCCTGTCATCCCCTTCTCCTCCTGCTTTGAATCTTTCCCAGCATCAGGGTCTTTTCCAATGAATCAGCGCTTCGCATCAGGTGGCCAAAGTATTGGAGCTTCAACTTCAGCATCTGTCCTTTCAATGAATATTCAGAGTTGATTTCCTTCAGGACTGCCTGGTTTGATCTCCTTGCTGTCCAAGGGACTCTCAAGAGTCTTCTCCGGCACCACAGTTCAAAAGCATCAATTCTTTGGTGCTCAGACTTCTTTAGAGTCCGACTCTCACATCTGTACACATGGAATAACTATAGCTTGACTAGACGGAATTTTGTCGGCAAAGTAACGTTTGCTTTTTAATATCCTATCTAGGTTTGTCACAGCTTTTCTTCCAAGGAGCAAGCATTTTTTAATTTCATGGCTGTAGTAAAGGTCTGCAGTGATTCTGGAGCCCAAGAAAATAAAGTCTGTCACTGTTTCATGTCATGATCTTCATTTTTTTGAATGCCGAGTTTTAAGCCAGCTTTTTCACTCTCCTCTTTCACCTTCATCAGGAGGCTCTTTAGTTCCTGTTTGCTTTCTACCATTAGGGTGGTATCATCTGCACATCTGAGGTTGCTGATCCAGCTTGTGATTCACCCAGCCCAGCATTTCTCATGATACACTCTGCATATAAATTAAATAAGCAGAGTGACAATACACAGCCTTGACATACTCCTTTCCCAGTTTTGTTACATGCCCGGTTCTAACTGTTGCTTCTTGATCTGCATACAGGTTTCTCAGGAGGCAGGTAAGGTAGTTTGATATTCCCATCTCTATGAGAATTTTACAGTTTTATTATCAGGAAATGTTAAAAATGGTGACCAAACTGGGTGAAGGGCATATGGAAAGTTTAAGTAATTTTTTGCAACTTTCCTGTACTTCTGTTTGAAATTATTTCAAAAGAGTTTTTTTTTAATTGTATATATTTACACAACAAAATACTGACCAAGAAAGAAGAAACTGATACCTGCAACATATTGCCTGAATATCAGTCACTGTGTCCAGCAAAAGGAGCCAACCGCCAAAGAATATAAACTGTTAACATTCTTTTTATGATGTTCAACAGGTAAAATAATTCTGACAGATGTCTGAACTTTGTTCACCATGGAACCAGGGACTACTTACTAGGAAGGAGAAGAGGAAATCTTTTGGGGTGCTAGAAATGCTCACTATCTTGATTTAGCTGGTGACTACAGAATTCATACATTATGTAAAAAAATTTCCAACTATACATGTCAGATTTGTACATATATTTATTATATTTTATACCTCAATTTTAAAACGGTTACAATAAACCATAAACAGTTTAGCTAAGGGGGGAAAACAGTACAAGTAAAAATATTTTAATGGACATGAAGCAAAACTATTTTAAAGGCAAATCTTCTGATAATACTAAATTCACTCCCTACTTAAATTTCTGTAATTAAAAAGATCTTATACCACTATCTTGATAACATAATCTATAAATATATCAACTTTTAAAACTGTAAACAAGTCCACATTCAAATGAAGCAGGACTCAGGCATTAGGCTAAAATAATTCATTTTTTCAAACTTTAGAAAACAGCTAAGTAAAAAAATGAAAAGGTTCAAACATGAGAGCGGAACCACACTTATCACATCACTTATAATTATAAAAGACTGAAAACAATCTCATAAAAAGCAGCACATTCCCTCAACATAATACAGGTACAATAACGTTTGCACACAGAGTCTAACTATACACACAGTCATCCCTCAGTACCGAGGGGGACTGGTCCCAAGACCCTATCTGACACCAAAACTCAGGGACGCACAAATCTTTTACACTCTGCCCTCCACATCCAAGAACATAGAACCTATGGATACAGAGGGCCAACTGTCTTAAAAAAGAGAATAAATAAAGACATGCTCATGAGGTAGGATTAATAATTGTTTTTCTGTTTTCATGATTTGCAGCAATACTCTTTAATTACTTTTACAGCAAAGTACATTTTAACTCCCACGAAGTGTCTGCCTTGCCTGTTTGAAACACTTTTACAATCCCAACATAAATGTCAAAGAAAGTTTATTTCTTTTCAACATTAACTCCTTTTAAAAAATAACTTTAAGGTACAAAAATAGAAGGAAAAATTCACCTATTAGAGCAAAAAGCACATTTTCCTTCTGCACCCACCTATATGACAATACCAACTCTCTTCATTTTTAAACATGCAAACTTTTAAAAATAATTATTAAAATATGATCTGTTAACACATCTACTAATGACAAAAATTCATGAAGCAAAATTAGGCTTCACTACTAAACATTTATCCTAAAGAACAAAGGATTCCTTCCCCAACTCCCCAGGAAATCATCATAAGTCAAAACTGTCTAGATCTCTCTGTATCACACATTATTGTATGAAATTTCACAAAAATATTATTTCTATGTTAATTATACTTTTTTATGACATGTCTTCAAGAATACTATAGATGCTATTGGCTTCAAGAACTTACAGCATGAAATGAACACTGCAGTCCAACAAGATCTGAATCACTACCCACTGCCATGAAACTAAGGTCAGCTTTATTCCTAACAGCTCCAAAGCAAGATAAATGGATAAACAAATACTATAATAAACATACCTTGGAATAGTCTCATCAGTTAAAAAAAAACACCTAATTACTGACACATGCAACAACATGGACGTATCACAAATATTACACTAAGCAGAAGTCAGAAGCAAAAAGAACACATATGCGATAATTCCATTTACATAAAACTGGCAGAAGGGGCAAAATTATCCACAGTCACAGAAAATAAATCAGTGGTGGGAGAAGGGAAAGGACTGCAAGAAAGCAGGAGGAAAGTTCTGGGGGTGATGAAAATGTTACGTATCTTGTCGTTATGGTTACAGAAGTAAATACACTTATCAAAACTTATCAAGATGTACACTCAGTGTGAGTATACTTAAAACGAAGGCATTTTATTGCATATAAATTAAACCTCAAAAAGTTAATTTTGAAAAACAATAAGCTTACTAAAAGTAGACTGCCTCCTCAGAAAGCAATGCATTACAAGACTAACACTTTATATTTATTTTATGTTAAACTGCCTTTCTTTACATCTATTAAAATAGATGTTAAATAAAGTTTTGGATAACATTTAAAACTGAGAAACACTGTTCAGAACTGTGCCATCTTATACAGCATCCATGAACCACATGTAGCTAAATCAATTAAAATTTAAAATCTAGTTCCTCCAAGAGGGAGGAGAGTAATTTTACAGTAGTCTAACCTGACAAAGTATGACAGTCAACCAAGTATCAAAGTCAGTATTAATAGTAATAAATCATGTTGACAGTATATGTTCTTGATATGATGGGATGAAAATGGCATTTTACTTCTGTGGTCTTCCTCCCAAAAACCCTTGACCCATAACCAGGAGAAAATCATTAGACAAATTACAATGTCTAAGTGGAAGAAACCTTCTATGAAATACTTAACCAGTACTCCTCAAAACTGTCAAGACTGTTAACAACAGGGAGGTATGAGAAACTAACCCAGCCAAGGGGACCCCATGGATGGATACGTGACTAAAGTGCTGTGGTGTCCTGGACAGGGTCCCGAAACAGAAAAGCAGACCAGGGAAAACTAAGGAAACCAAAACTTAGGGAATAAGCAATACTGGCTACTTAGTTATAACAAATGCACGACAGTAATGTAAGACGTTAACAATACAAAAACTGAGCGTGGTACACTATGGGAGCTCTCTTGTACTGTATTTTCAATTTCTCTGTGAATCTAAAACTGTTCTTTTTTAACTGGAGTGTAATTGCTTTATAATGTTGTGTTTTAGTTTCTGCTGTACAACATAAATCAGCTATATGTATACATTATCTCCTCCCTCTTTACAATTATTCTTAAAAATAAGGCCTCCAAGGGAATTCCCTGGCAGTTCAGTGGTTAGGACTCTGTACTTCTATTGCAGGGGGCGTAAGTTCAATCCCTGGTCAGGGAACTAAGATCACGCATGATGCACAGCCAAAAAAAATTTTTTCAAATTAAAAAAGTAAAGCCTACTGAGTTGTTGTAATAAAAAAGGTTTTCTGCATTTTAAAAAATGCAGGTTCCCTCAGTCACACTAATCCACGTGTCAAGTGCTCGACAGTCACATGTGGCTAGTGGTTACAGTATTTGACAGTGGAAATTTAGAGAACATTTCTATCACAGCAGAAAATCTGGTTAGATGGTGCTGGTGTAGAAGACTATTTTTAATGGGACCAATACAGAAGAGTATTTTATAACTGCCTACAACTTATGAACAGATCTACATCTACCCAGAATTAAAAACCCTCACTGAAATATAAACATCCTCAATATGTTTATTCCAGTTTCTAATTCAAACAATTACTTTCTGAAAACGCTTTTTAAAAAGTCAATGTAATATATATAAACGTAATAATGAATAATGTTTCACTCCCCAGAGTGCAATTCTCTGAAACTCTTTTAAGGTATCCAAGATGTCAAACCTGTTAAGATATTCTCTGCAATTTTCACTATGTTGGCACTGCACCAGTCATGGGTAAAATTGTTGACAGCTTTAGCACCATTCAAAGTAATGGCACCAAACTGTGCTAATACTCGCCATGTTCTTCACTGCCCAGTGCCATATATTCCCAAGAAAGAAGAAAGCCGGGTTTACTTAAGAATGCCTTTAATAAGGCACCAAAAGCTGCCAATTAATCTTGGGTCCTGTGCACACATCTTTTTAATATTCCTAATGTGATGAAATGAGAAGTACACACAAAGCACTTCTGCTGTGCGCCCCTGTCTCTAAGAAGGGCACTCAGGTGCCTTTGGGTTACAAGCTCAACTACCTACTTCCATTCATGAAACATCATAGTGAGCTGAAGGTAGGCTGACACACAAATAAAATCATCCAGACCTAGGTATATACCAGATACTTTTTTCAAAAATGAACAAGGCGAGATTGTCACTTTAAAGAGAATAACTATTTGCTGCCAATTACAAAACTTAAGCTTTTAAGCAAAAGTTAAGATTTTAGAAAACTTCTATTCACTACCAGGAGTTTGACCGATTTTTCTAGTACTTATACTTTCCAATAAGGAAAGGATTTTCTTATGCATGTTGATATTAATGAGTGTGGAGGGTTTGATACTGTGTAATATAAAATATCCATTTAATGGACAAAATAGACCAATAGATTTTAATATAATGGAATATAAAAGTGCACTGATATATACTAACTCAAATTTCACAATGCAACTAACCTTCAAAAACTACTAGCTATCCAATTTAAGTGTAGTAGCAATGAAAATCTGCAATTATCTGAAAAAGCTCTTAAAATATTCCTCCATTTTCCAACTACATACATGGCTTCATGAGGATGAATTTCCTTCATATACTTCAACTAATTTAAGAAACAGCCACGGACTGGATGCAGAAGCAGCTATGAGACTCCAGCTACCTTCTACATAGTAAGACATAAAAAGTAATTTTTAAAAAGGAAAAACAATGTCACTCTTCTCAGCAAATTTTTTTAGAAATGTTTTAGAAAACTGGTATTTTTCATTAAAAATATACTATGTTAACATGTAAAGAAGTTATTGCTATTTTTAAATCGATAAATCATTTTAAATTTCTTAATGTGATAAAGATAGATATAACTGAAAAGCTAAAAGCTCTCTGGGGTCCTCTAATACTTATAAAGGTAAAGGAGATCTAAAATCAAAAAGTTGAAAGCATCTATCTCAGAGCAAGAGGAAAATATAATACAACAAATATATAAATTAACTTAAAACAAACAAACATACACTTGAAAGCCTATCAAGAGACATAAAACATCCCTGATGACAAGAATACCAAGATTCCAAATGGACACTTCAAAAGTATCTCAGGTTAAAAATATATTTTTCAAAAGACAAAGAAACTTTTCACATTCTGAGATTTACTTATATGATTTCTTTACTGCCCCTACCACTAGGCTGTAAGACCCACAGACAGGACCTTGAGTGTTTTGCTCATCACTATGGCTAGCCCAGCACTTGGAACAAAGCAGGTATTCAAATAATTTGTTGGATTGAAAACAAAACAAAAAAGACAAAAGACTTAAAAACAGAACCCACTGAGGTCTCTATTCAAATTAAAAGATGACACTTCACAATCAAAATGTATCTATCTGCATAGTAATTACAATTATACCTGCTAACAATCACTGAAAGCCTATTTATCAACACCACGTGCCAGGCACTGTATTGCGCATTTTAGACTTTTAATTCCCAAATCACTACGGGATATATTTTCCAGTAAGGAAAACAAGGTTCCAAGAAGTTAACTTCTTTATCTATAATTACAGGTAGTAAGTGACAGAAAATTAAATCCACACTTCTGTTTAATGGCCACAAGCTTTTTCTCTACATACTGACACGGTGTTCAATACTGCTTAGTTACTTTCTTCCTCCCATTTCCTTACAATTTTCAGAGGAATTTAGTTGTGGAAGTAACTTTTTCTTCTTTCCCCACTCTCCCACTCTGTCCCACTTGCACTATCCTCCACTACCCTTCCTTCTCGTCACTCAAGCAATACAGTGAGCCCCTGTGCCCTCTGGTTGAATGAGTACATGTGCAGTGGTGTCGGACTCTTTGAGACCTCATATCCTGTAGCCTGCCAAGCTCCTCTGTCCATGGGATTTCCCAGGCAAGAATATTGGAGTGGGTTGCCATTTTCTTCCCCAGGAGATCTTCCCAACTCAGGGGTTGAACCCATTTCTCCTGCATCTCCTACACTGGCAGGAGGATGCTTTACTAACACTGAGCTACTGGGGAAGCTCCAAACCCCATGGCTGGGGAAGAATACATATTCTCACAGCACACTATCAAAATTTTCATCAACAATAGCAGAACTAACATAAGAGATTAAAAAGTGTCAGATTCTAGAACATGAATTAAGGCTCTATGATCTACTGCTCTCACAAGATGGCTTCATCCAGTTACTCAATTAGCCATGGTCTGGGCAAAAACCATCTCAATTCCCAAGGGGCTAACCATGAAATCCCCTGAATGTAACCATCTCTTCAAGAATTGAGCCAAGATTTACCAATCATTAAGTACCAAAACAATACCTCTGACAATTCTGTCAGTCTCTACAACCAAAGGACCAATACTGAAGAGGCTAGAGCTCCCAAGACTTCCTCAAGAATCAGAACAACTAGAATAAAAAGAGCCTTGTTCCCAAAGAATACTCTAGGCACAGTATCACCACACAAAAAGCTATTACTGTTACTGTCATTTTCCCCACCTTATACTTCTGAATAATACATAAATGTTTCTTCTTTCCCCCTTCTGGTGAAAGGAGAATAAAATTAGCAACTAATAAACTAGTCAAGAAAAATTACAATGCCATAAACATGACCATGTTATTTGATAATCTCACCACAAGCCAATCGTTTCCAGTGAGGGCTCCCCAGAGCCTGTGAAAGTTTTACACTTTTTAAGCCTCACAAAGCCCTGAACATGCTTTACCTCAACATCTATGTTATAAAGAAAATTAACAATACGAGAAACGACTCTTCTACCTTAAAAATTAAGTTAGCAGACTTCCCTGGTGGCATGCTGCTGCCGCTAAGTCGCTCCAGTCGTGTCTGACTCTGTGCAACCCCACAGACGGAAGCCCACCAGGCTCCCCCGTCCCTGGGATTCTCCAGGCAAGCCCTGGCGGCACAGTGGGTAAGAACTCACCTGCCAATGCAGGGGACAGGGGTCAACCTCCAGTCTGGGAAGACTCCACATGCTACAGAGCAACTAAGCCTGTGTGCCAAATTTTCCGAGCCCACAATCTGGGGCCCAGGAGCCACAACTACTGAAACTGGGGCACCGAGAGCCCATGCTCCCCCGACAAGAGAAGCCAGCACAATGAGAAGCCGGAACACCACAGTGAACAGCAGCCCCTGCTCTCTGCACCTGGGGAAGCCCACACAACGCAACAACGACCCAGCACAGCAAAAAATAAATAAAGCAGCACTCTAAAAAAAAAAAAAAAAAGAATTTAATTTAGCTGCAATCTGCTAAAGAAACCTTGCCTGAAAAAAAAAAACACCTATCATAGGAAGTCATATTTGCGGTCTGTCACTCCACACATCATTCTCTAACAGGCCACTTTTAATACAAGTACATAAAAGTAATCCCTATCCTTTTCATCAAAATCTTGATATATTAATTTACTAACACAAGATCTGAGTAATAAAAAAATGACTTAAGCAATTAGATGTCACCAAGTACACGCAAGCTACAAAAAAAAAATAAATAGTACTTCTAAATGCTCCACTAAAAAAAAGTTTTTCAATACTTAGCAACTCTAGTATACAAAAACACATAATACAAGTTTGTGCTGTCTCCCTGATCCTTTCCCAAAAGTGAAAATCCCTGCTACCACTCAAATGAGAATTTAGATTCATATACAGAAGTCCTATCCTTCAAATCCTCTACAGACTTCCTCATATCCAAGTGTTACTTAATACTGTAAAAAGTACACATAAACTAAAATTTATAAAAGCAATCAATGTAAACTAAATAACCTTAATTGGTTATTCCAAACTAAGCCTCATATCTGCTTATAGTTATTTATAAAACCTTTATCACACATGATCCTCTGAACCCACAAAATCAAGAAATTTTGTTAACATTGCACTTGGAACCAACTGTTCCAAGAATGGTTGCTTAGACCTACTAGGCCTCACTCACCAAAATATACACATGTACTTTAACTCTTCAGGACACGTAAATTAAAACCACCAAGATAAATACAAGAAAATTTTTCAAGGAAAAGGGAAAACATCTAGAAGCTTCTGTGTGATTCTGCATAGAAAAGGCAACATTACGCCTTCTCAGAGACATGCCGCCACTCTTAGCAGTGGGACCTTTCAAGACCCCAACCCCATGGCCACACTAACTAGACCAATGATGGAAATTTGGACCAAGTTCAATCTATCAAATTTTCCCCCTCAGCAATCTGAAAAGGGGACACTGAGCTAGTAACCATTTGGCTAGTGATACTAGAGCCTGAGTTTATACATGTGGCTCCAGGAATGAGGTGGCAATTTTTTCCTGTGTTTGCTAAAGCAGAAAAGGCCAGAGTGTAGAAAGATAACCAAAGCAAGATACAGAGAGACAGGAGATGATACCTACTGGCCAGCAAGGAGAAAAGTGCTCTCTGGACTACTTTGTCTCCTGAATGCGCCCCAGTTCCTAGTTCATGTCCTTCATGAAGTTAAGTGCTCTTGGGTTCCTTAATATACCTCTTACCTCTCCCCTCAGAGGACTCCTCTTCCTGTCTTATGTCATCGAAAAATCATTATGATACTTTAAGACAAATTCATACCAAGATCAACGCAGAAAAGGTATGATTATTCTTATTTATGGTTCATAAGGGATATGAATAGTACCAGAGAAATTGCTTCTATTTACTATCTGTAAGTTCAGGAGAAATAATAAGAACAAAAATAACCAGAGCCTTAAAAGTAAAAATTCTCTGCATAAGCCCTCAGTTTTGTGCTTCCCTTCAAAACTCACCTGTTCAAAAGTTCTGCTGGTTCACAGCAGGAAGTTTGAGCAGACTTTGTTCAGGTCCTTTTAACACTGTAAATAATAAAAGTATCACAGTAAATGACCCAGCAATCTCTTAGGAAACTTTAAAAACACAACTTTTACTATGAATATGCTTTATAAGAAATGGATTCCAAACCTGGTTAAAATATTATAATTACCTGACATGCTTTTCATCCAGAGTCCCTGTCCTAAACTCTAAACAGTCTCTCCCAGTAGCTCTGGAATGCGACTGAAAAACATATTTTTTAAACCAAAGTTCTAAGTGATTCTGATGAAGCTAATAAATGAGCACCACTATAGGGTTTCAGGAAATTATTCCTTGGCATTTTCATTCAAAACTACCAAATATCTGATAGAAAACTGAGAGCTAGCAAGATGGCAATACAATATGTATCCTATGCAAATAATCAATGAGCCCCAAGATGTATGACCACTGCCAAAATGTTCAAGGGGCAAAGCTCCAGAAGTGCTTTCAGCTGCAAAATCAAAACCTTCTTTTAACGCTCTGATGAGACAGTATCTTAAACATCCACAAGACAGTGATATTTCAAGTGACAAACTAAAACAATAGCTTCAAGAGATTTCTTAGCTAAACTCAAATGATGATTTAAAGGCTGCTACTAAAGAGTCAAAAAATAATAATTAAAAATTAAAGTTGACAATTTTACTCTCAAGCAAAAAAGCAACTTGAGAAAACCACTTTCATCTTTAATTTTGAAAAAAAAGTAGCCATGTTACAGTGTCCAAAAGGTAATTTAACTTTATCCACTGCACTCTACATTTTATAAGAGCAAGCAGAAGCAAAAGAGGGGAGAACTAGGTAAGAATCTCTTCTCTGGGCCTAACTCAAGAGAACAAGCTCTAGTGTATCTCCTATTTCAGTGTAAGTATAAATAATGCTCAACTTCAAGGGAACTCTGTAGTTAACCAGAAAATACAAAATTGTGTTCCTTACTTAACTGCTTGAGGTGAGGAAGAATATCATACTTTGAAAGTATTTTTATAAAATTAATTTTGGCTACAGGATAATATTCTTTTGTTTTTCAAATCTCCCCTCTTCTCTCTCAACCTCAAATAAAATTATGGGCAATTCAAGAAAGGTAACATTTTTGTATTCCTGTGTAATTAGTCTAGTACATTTCTCAGTCATCTCAGAGCATAAACAAATGAAAAAATGCAATCCTGGTCAAGAAATAATAGGAGTCTAACTAACCTGTATGTGTTGTCTGTCTACTTATATTTTTAAAGACATGCAATTCTTCAGGGCATTAAAAGTGAATGGAAATCCTAAGACCTGATCACCATAAAATCTAGTGGGGGTTAAGGGGAGGGGAAAAACAAAAAAAAAANGACCTTGAGTGTTTTGCTCATCACTATGGCTAGCCCAGCACTTGGAACAAAGCAGGTATTCAAATAATTTGTTGGATTGAAAACAAAACAAAAAAGACAAAAGACTTAAAAACAGAACCCACTGAGGTCTCTATTCAAATTAAAAGATGACACTTCACAATCAAAATGTATCTATCTGCATAGTAATTACAATTATACCTGCTAACAATCACTGAAAGCCTATTTATCAACACCACGTGCCAGGCACTGTATTGCGCATTTTAGACTTTTAATTCCCAAATCACTACGGGATATATTTTCCAGTAAGGAAAACAAGGTTCCAAGAAGTTAACTTCTTTATCTATAATTACAGGTAGTAAGTGACAGAAAATTAAATCCACACTTCTGTTTAATGGCCACAAGCTTTTTCTCTACATACTGACACGGTGTTCAATACTGCTTAGTTACTTTCTTCCTCCCATTTCCTTACAATTTTCAGAGGAATTTAGTTGTGGAAGTAACTTTTTCTTCTTTCCCCACTCTCCCACTCTGTCCCACTTGCACTATCCTCCACTACCCTTCCTTCTCGTCACTCAAGCAATACAGTGAGCCCCTGTGCCCTCTGGTTGAATGAGTACATGTGCAGTGGTGTCGGACTCTTTGAGACCTCATATCCTGTAGCCTGCCAAGCTCCTCTGTCCATGGGATTTCCCAGGCAAGAATATTGGAGTGGGTTGCCATTTTCTTCCCCAGGAGATCTTCCCAACTCAGGGGTTGAACCCATTTCTCCTGCATCTCCTACACTGGCAGGAGGATGCTTTACTAACACTGAGCTACTGGGGAAGCTCCAAACCCCATGGCTGGGGAAGAATACATATTCTCACAGCACACTATCAAAATTTTCATCAACAATAGCAGAACTAACATAAGAGATTAAAAAGTGTCAGATTCTAGAACATGAATTAAGGCTCTATGATCTACTGCTCTCACAAGATGGCTTCATCCAGTTACTCAATTAGCCATGGTCTGGGCAAAAACCATCTCAATTCCCAAGGGGCTAACCATGAAATCCCCTGAATGTAACCATCTCTTCAAGAATTGAGCCAAGATTTACCAATCATTAAGTACCAAAACAATACCTCTGACAATTCTGTCAGTCTCTACAACCAAAGGACCAATACTGAAGAGGCTAGAGCTCCCAAGACTTCCTCAAGAATCAGAACAACTAGAATAAAAAGAGCCTTGTTCCCAAAGAATACTCTAGGCACAGTATCACCACACAAAAAGCTATTACTGTTACTGTCATTTTCCCCACCTTATACTTCTGAATAATACATAAATGTTTCTTCTTTCCCCCTTCTGGTGAAAGGAGAATAAAATTAGCAACTAATAAACTAGTCAAGAAAAATTACAATGCCATAAACATGACCATGTTATTTGATAATCTCACCACAAGCCAATCGTTTCCAGTGAGGGCTCCCCAGAGCCTGTGAAAGTTTTACACTTTTTAAGCCTCACAAAGCCCTGAACATGCTTTACCTCAACATCTATGTTATAAAGAAAATTAACAATACGAGAAACGACTCTTCTACCTTAAAAATTAAGTTAGCAGACTTCCCTGGTGGCATGCTGCTGCCGCTAAGTCGCTCCAGTCGTGTCTGACTCTGTGCAACCCCACAGACGGAAGCCCACCAGGCTCCCCCGTCCCTGGGATTCTCCAGGCAAGCCCTGGCGGCACAGTGGGTAAGAACTCACCTGCCAATGCAGGGGACAGGGGTCAACCTCCAGTCTGGGAAGACTCCACATGCTACAGAGCAACTAAGCCTGTGTGCCAAATTTTCCGAGCCCACAATCTGGGGCCCAGGAGCCACAACTACTGAAACTGGGGCACCGAGAGCCCATGCTCCCCCGACAAGAGAAGCCAGCACAATGAGAAGCCGGAACACCACAGTGAACAGCAGCCCCTGCTCTCTGCACCTGGGGAAGCCCACACAACGCAACAACGACCCAGCACAGCAAAAAATAAATAAAGCAGCACTCTAAAAAAAAAAAAAAAAAAGAATTTAATTTAGCTGCAATCTGCTAAAGAAACCTTGCCTGAAAAAAAAAAACACCTATCATAGGAAGTCATATTTGCGGTCTGTCACTCCACACATCATTCTCTAACAGGCCACTTTTAATACAAGTACATAAAAGTAATCCCTATCCTTTTCATCAAAATCTTGATATATTAATTTACTAACACAAGATCTGAGTAATAAAAAAATGACTTAAGCAATTAGATGTCACCAAGTACACGCAAGCTACAAAAAAAAAATAAATAGTACTTCTAAATGCTCCACTAAAAAAAAGTTTTTCAATACTTAGCAACTCTAGTATACAAAAACACATAATACAAGTTTGTGCTGTCTCCCTGATCCTTTCCCAAAAGTGAAAATCCCTGCTACCACTCAAATGAGAATTTAGATTCATATACAGAAGTCCTATCCTTCAAATCCTCTACAGACTTCCTCATATCCAAGTGTTACTTAATACTGTAAAAAGTACACATAAACTAAAATTTATAAAAGCAATCAATGTAAACTAAATAACCTTAATTGGTTATTCCAAACTAAGCCTCATATCTGCTTATAGTTATTTATAAAACCTTTATCACACATGATCCTCTGAACCCACAAAATCAAGAAATTTTGTTAACATTGCACTTGGAACCAACTGTTCCAAGAATGGTTGCTTAGACCTACTAGGCCTCACTCACCAAAATATACACATGTACTTTAACTCTTCAGGACACGTAAATTAAAACCACCAAGATAAATACAAGAAAATTTTTCAAGGAAAAGGGAAAACATCTAGAAGCTTCTGTGTGATTCTGCATAGAAAAGGCAACATTACGCCTTCTCAGAGACATGCCGCCACTCTTAGCAGTGGGACCTTTCAAGACCCCAACCCCATGGCCACACTAACTAGACCAATGATGGAAATTTGGACCAAGTTCAATCTATCAAATTTTCCCCCTCAGCAATCTGAAAAGGGGACACTGAGCTAGTAACCATTTGGCTAGTGATACTAGAGCCTGAGTTTATACATGTGGCTCCAGGAATGAGGTGGCAATTTTTTCCTGTGTTTGCTAAAGCAGAAAAGGCCAGAGTGTAGAAAGATAACCAAAGCAAGATACAGAGAGACAGGAGATGATACCTACTGGCCAGCAAGGAGAAAAGTGCTCTCTGGACTACTTTGTCTCCTGAATGCGCCCCAGTTCCTAGTTCATGTCCTTCATGAAGTTAAGTGCTCTTGGGTTCCTTAATATACCTCTTACCTCTCCCCTCAGAGGACTCCTCTTCCTGTCTTATGTCATCGAAAAATCATTATGATACTTTAAGACAAATTCATACCAAGATCAACGCAGAAAAGGTATGATTATTCTTATTTATGGTTCATAAGGGATATGAATAGTACCAGAGAAATTGCTTCTATTTACTATCTGTAAGTTCAGGAGAAATAATAAGAACAAAAATAACCAGAGCCTTAAAAGTAAAAATTCTCTGCATAAGCCCTCAGTTTTGTGCTTCCCTTCAAAACTCACCTGTTCAAAAGTTCTGCTGGTTCACAGCAGGAAGTTTGAGCAGACTTTGTTCAGGTCCTTTTAACACTGTAAATAATAAAAGTATCACAGTAAATGACCCAGCAATCTCTTAGGAAACTTTAAAAACACAACTTTTACTATGAATATGCTTTATAAGAAATGGATTCCAAACCTGGTTAAAATATTATAATTACCTGACATGCTTTTCATCCAGAGTCCCTGTCCTAAACTCTAAACAGTCTCTCCCAGTAGCTCTGGAATGCGACTGAAAAACATATTTTTTAAACCAAAGTTCTAAGTGATTCTGATGAAGCTAATAAATGAGCACCACTATAGGGTTTCAGGAAATTATTCCTTGGCATTTTCATTCAAAACTACCAAATATCTGATAGAAAACTGAGAGCTAGCAAGATGGCAATACAATATGTATCCTATGCAAATAATCAATGAGCCCCAAGATGTATGACCACTGCCAAAATGTTCAAGGGGCAAAGCTCCAGAAGTGCTTTCAGCTGCAAAATCAAAACCTTCTTTTAACGCTCTGATGAGACAGTATCTTAAACATCCACAAGACAGTGATATTTCAAGTGACAAACTAAAACAATAGCTTCAAGAGATTTCTTAGCTAAATTCAAATGATGATTTAAAGGCTGCTACTAAAGAGTCAAAAAATAATAATTAAAAATTAAAGTTGACAATTTTACTCTCAAGCAAAAAAGCAACTTGAGAAAACCACTTTCATCTTTAATTTTGAAAAAAAAGTAGCCATGTTACAGTGTCCAAAAGGTAATTTAACTTTATCCACTGCACTCTACATTTTATAAGAGCAAGCAGAAGCAAAAGAGGGGAGAACTAGGTAAGAATCTCTTCTCTGGGCCTAACTCAAGAGAACAAGCTCTAGTGTATCTCCTATTTCAGTGTAAGTATAAATAATGCTCAACTTCAAGGGAACTCTGTAGTTAACCAGAAAATACAAAATTGTGTTCCTTACTTAACTGCTTGAGGTGAGGAAGAATATCATACTTTGAAAGTATTTTTATAAAATTAATTTTGGCTACAGGATAATATTCTTTTGTTTTTCAAATCTCCCCTCTTCTCTCTCAACCTCAAATAAAATTATGGGCAATTCAAGAAAGGTAACATTTTTGTATTCCTGTGTAATTAGTCTAGTACATTTCTCAGTCATCTCAGAGCATAAACAAATGAAAAAATGCAATCCTGGTCAAGAAATAATAGGAGTCTAACTAACCTGTATGTGTTGTCTGTCTACTTATATTTTTAAAGACATGCAATTCTTCAGGGCATTAAAAGTGAATGGAAATCCTAAGACCTGATCACCATAAAATCTAGTGGGGGTTAAGGGGAGGGGAAAAACAAAAAAAAAAACCACTTGGGTTCAGAGTTTTAACAACAATGGCCAAGTAATGTTAAGGCAATTCAAACTGCTGAAGAAAAACAGACATTGAACTTGCCTCTAATATACCAGGATTAACACCAACATAGGCTGGAGATTCAACCTAATGAGACTGGTCCCACTATAATCTACAAGAGATAGAATAAAACAGAAAAGTACCAAAAATTTAGTCATTAGAGTCTAACAGAGAACTACAAATGAAGTCAGTCTTCAAAAATGGCACAGATCAAAGATCCTTCACAAGAGCAAAGATAAATAAGACAGTAATAATCTCATCTTCCAAAATGGTTCCCCCAGATAGCAATCACTACCAATAGTGTCATCTTCCAATGTGAAGGTCAAAAAAAAAAAAAGACATATGGAATATTAAAATGCAGAGTCATGAGAGCAAATGAACCCATATGACATCAAAGACATAATTTGGAACCGTCATTTCAAAAACTCACCAAAGGAACAAAAGAGAGAGAGGCAATTTATAAAAACACTACCTCCTCTCAAGCATCACTATCCCTGAAGCTCTAATTCCTAACAACTCATGATTTTCAGGCAAGCCAAGACAAATTATTTTACATATATGCAACTCACCAACAAAAGCATTTCAAAATCAAAATATTAAATTCCTCAAGTGAATTAAAATGAAAGAAGACATTTGTGAGAGCTCAGTAATAAAAGAATATGGAGATAAGCTGAAAGAAAATCAGGGAAAAAAATTTTCCAAAAAAAAGTCTACTAGCATAAAATTACTGAAGAACTAGTCTGAAAGATCAAAGTTGATGAACAAATAACTCAGCACAAAAAGTTTTACACATGTAAGATGCTATAAAAGATAAACAAATTAGTGGACCAGTCCCTGAGGAATTTAAAACTAGGCTGGACAACACGGAAATCATTTACAGGAATTCTTTACCATTAAAAATGTGAATTAAAACACTTCTTCAAGGATATATTTCTTAATGATCTGTGTCTAAATTTCAAAGGAAATTCATTTCTCTACATTTTCAAATAGTCTGAAATATTTCAAAGACCCTCTTTTTAGAAAGCATTTTCTTTTGAAAAATCCTTTTAGGCAGGTCATCATCAATCTCATTTAAAAACTTTTGAGAAAGCTATTTCATGACAATTTCCTGAAATAGATGAGCCCCCTCAATTTTTCCAAATTAGGGCAGGGAAGGGTGTCCTGCTGGCGGGGAAAGGGGTGGGCACACTGGCTCAAATTTCCAGATTCTGACTTCCAAGAGTCACAGAGGTGTGGAAAGACTCCAGGACAACTGAACAACTCTACTCACCAGGACCAATGAGCTGGCACACTTTTTCTACTAGGCGCCTTGTGATCATGCCTCGCTGGCTAGACCACCTTGGTACCTTCCCAGCCACACCGGACCAGCTCACTTCAGCTTCTGCCACAGGGTCTTGGCCCTGGATTCCTAGCCTGGGGCACTCCTCCTCCATGGAGATACAGAGATTAGCTCCCTTACCTGTGTCCAGTCTTTCCTCAAATATTGGTTTTTACCCAACAAGGCTTTCCCAGGGCACTCCACCTAAAATGAACCCCTCCCTCAACTCCCTGTTATCCCATTACCCTGTCTCATTTTTTCCCACATCACGTATCACCACTGTATATCTTACCCAAAAGTATGTATTTACCTGTCTAGGAATGAGGTCCACAGAAACAGGAATTTTTGGTCTGTTTTGCTCCCAGCCCCTAATAGTGTAGTATGATCTCAATATTTTTCAAAAAAATTAATGCACAAATGACAGAAGAAATGAATGGAAGCACACAGTACCTTCTCCCTCCTCAGTCTCAAAATCCTAAAATGTACAGAAAAGGTTCAAAGCCTTTTCTTCTCTAGTAAATCACCACCATTACCTGTGTATTTCCCTTTGTTAAATGTCTGTGTGACATTAAGGACTGTGTGACATTTTCCCAGATACATCCCACTTTTTAACCCTTTTTCTAGTGTCTTCTACTGAAGTCAACAAATTGTTGGGACAGAAATGTATACGTTCCACTTTGAGCACTACACTAACTAGTTAAACGCATAAAAAAATCAAGGAATGAGGCAACATATTTGTGTTCGAAATCAACAAACTCTGACAGGCCAGAGCTGCAAACACTAGGATAAAAGTTAGTGTTCAAAAACGGTGACAATTTTTTTAAATCTAGAAAATCATTAGATTCCAAAAAGGAAAAACTATGTAAGGGGAAAATATCTTCCATGCATACACACGGGGAACCAAAGCTGCCTGTAATCCAAGGTATAAAATACTGAGTAAGTATAATCCAAGGTACACAACACTGGATAAGAAGCTGGTCACTGGTTCCGGCCCCTTCCTCAATCTCTTGCAAGTTAGACTGAAATACTTACCTTTCTTACAGAGAAAATAGATGTGCTTACTTACAGAGAAAACAGATGTGCTTAAGGGTTCTTTCAGGGAAAGAAAGAATTTTTTAATGAACAAAACCCCACAGTGCTAGATAAATGCAAAGCAATGTAACTGCTTCCCGAACACAGTCAGACAACCTGCTTCTCTATACCCTCTTCTCTGGTCGCTTGGTTTATGTTTCAGCCAGAAAACTGAAATAAATCTGAGTGCTTTCGTGAGGAACTGCTGTCACTCAAGGCTATTGCCCATTGCAACCTGATGTGAAGGCTCGGGTCCCAAAGCTGCCATGGGTTCTACTCTTCCCGACCTCCGTCCCAGGTTCCGATCATGGCTCCACCTTGGCTTCGGGCCTGGTCCAGACCCAGTCCTCTCGCCGCGGAAGGAGTCTCCCCTGTGCAGATGCTCGGTGAGGCAGGCAGGGGCGCATCTCCCCGAGGCCAGGTGTGGGGAGGAGCGCGAGCAGGAGCAGCTGTCTGGCCGCAGCAGCTGTTACCCCGGGCACCCCGAGGCTGGGCGGGCGGCTGGCCCGGAGGAGCAGGTAGCGGAAAGGCGAGCCCTCTGGCCCTGAGCGAGCCGGCCTGACACTGTCCACCCATCACCCTCCTCCCTTCCTCGGCTCCCCCTGCGATGCCGAAGGGCCCGGGAGGAGGGGACTCCCCAGCTCGACGGCAGAGACGTGCCAGGGCCCTGAGTGCCCCCGGCCGGGGAGGCGGCTCCCTCCGGCCCCGCACCTGACCTGTCCGCTCGCTTGACGCCCCAGCCGGCCGAGGCGGCTGCCGGGCGGCCTGGGGGTATCCATGCGGCTGGGCCGGGTCGGGCCGGAGCGGTGGGGAGGCCAGAGCGGGCGGCAGGCCCAGGAGAACCAGGCAGGCTGGCGGAGCCCGGGCCGCAGAGCGGAGCCGGGCAAAGGGAGTGAGACCGAGTCGCTGGTTACCTGCGGTCCGGGACAGGGGCTGTCTCTTATACACATCTGGAGCCGAGGAAGGGAGGAGGGTGATGGGTGGACAGTGTCAGGCCGGCTCGCTCAGGGCCAGAGGGCTCGCCTTTCCGCTACCTGCTCCTCCGGGCCAGCCGCCCGCCCAGCCTCGGGGTGCCCGGGGTAACAGCTGCTGCGGCCAGACAGCTGCTCCTGCTCGCGCTCCTCCCCACACCTGGCCTCGGGGAGATGCGCCCCTGCCTGCCTCACCGAGCATCTGCACAGGGGAGACTCCTTCCGCGGCGAGAGGACTGGGTCTGGACCAGGCCCGAAGCCAAGGTGGAGCCATGATCGGAACCTGGGACGGAGGTCGGGAAGAGTAGAACCCATGGCAGCTTTGGGACCCGAGCCTTCACATCAGGTTGCAATGGGCAATAGCCTTGAGTGACAGCAGTTCCTCACGAAAGCACTCAGATTTATTTCAGTTTTCTGGCTGAAACATAAACCAAGCGACCAGAGAAGAGGGTATAGAGAAGCAGGTTGTCTGACTGTGTTCGGGAAGCAGTTACATTGCTTTGCATTTATCTAGCACTGTGGGGTTTTGTTTATTAAAAAATTCTTTCTTTCCCTGAAAGAACCCTTAAGCACATCTGTTTTCTCTGTAAGTAAGCACATCTATTTTCTCTGTAAGAAAGGTAAGTATTTCAGTCTAACTTGCAAGAGATTGAGGAAGGGGCCGGAACCAGTGACCAGCTTCTTATCCAGTGTTGTGTACCTTGGATTATACTTACTCAGTATTTTATACCTTGGATTACAGGCAGCTTTGGTTCCCCGTGTGTATGCATGGAAGATATTTTCCCCTTACATAGTTTTTCCTTTTTGGAATCTAATGATTTTCTAGATTTAAAAAAATTGTCACCGTTTTTGAACACTAACTTTTATCCTAGTGTTTGCAGCTCTGGCCTGTCAGAGTTTGTTGATTTCGAACACAAATATGTTGCCTCATTCCTTGATTTTTTTATGCGTTTAACTAGTTAGTGTAGTGCTCAAAGTGGAACGTATACATTTCTGTCCCAACAATTTGTTGACTTCAGTAGAAGACACTAGAAAAAGGGTTAAAAAGTGGGATGTATCTGGGAAAATGTCACACAGTCCTTAATGTCACACAGACATTTAACAAAGGGAAATACACAGGTAATGGTGGTGATTTACTAGAGAAGAAAAGGCTTTGAACCTTTTCTGTACATTTTAGGATTTTGAGACTGAGGAGGGAGAAGGTACTGTGTGCTTCCATTCATTTCTTCTGTCATTTGTGCATTAATTTTTTTGAAAAATATTGAGATCATACTACACTATTAGGGGCTGGGAGCAAAACAGACCAAAAATTCCTGTTTCTGTGGACCTCATTCCTAGACAGGTAAATACATACTTTTGGGTAAGATATACAGTGGTGATACGTGATGTGGGAAAAAATGAGACAGGGTAATGGGATAACAGGGAGTTGAGGGAGGGGTTCATTTTAGGTGGAGTGCCCTGGGAAAGCCTTGTTGGGTAAAAACCAATATTTGAGGAAAGACTGGACACAGGTAAGGGAGCTAATCTCTGTATCTCCATGGAGGAGGAGTGCCCCAGGCTAGGAATCCAGGGCCAAGACCCTGTGGCAGAAGCTGAAGTGAGCTGGTCCGGTGTGGCTGGGAAGGTACCAAGGTGGTCTAGCCAGCGAGGCATGATCACAAGGCGCCTAGTAGAAAAAGTGTGCCAGCTCATTGGTCCTGGTGAGTAGAGTTGTTCAGTTGTCCTGGAGTCTTTCCACACCTCTGTGACTCTTGGAAGTCAGAATCTGGAAATTTGAGCCAGTGTGCCCACCCCTTTCCCCGCCAGCAGGACACCCTTCCCTGCCCTAATTTGGAAAAATTGAGGGGGCTCATCTATTTCAGGAAATTGTCATGAAATAGCTTTCTCAAAAGTTTTTAAATGAGATTGATGATGACCTGCCTAAAAGGATTTTTCAAAAGAAAATGCTTTCTAAAAAGAGGGTCTTTGAAATATTTCAGACTATTTGAAAATGTAGAGAAATGAATTTCCTTTGAAATTTAGACACAGATCATTAAGAAATATATCCTTGAAGAAGTGTTTTAATTCACATTTTTAATGGTAAAGAATTCCTGTAAATGATTTCCGTGTTGTCCAGCCTAGTTTTAAATTCCTCAGGGACTGGTCCACTAATTTGTTTATCTTTTATAGCATCTTACATGTGTAAAACTTTTTGTGCTGAGTTATTTGTTCATCAACTTTGATCTTTCAGACTAGTTCTTCAGTAATTTTATGCTAGTAGACTTTTTTTTGGAAAATTTTTTTCCCTGATTTTCTTTCAGCTTATCTCCATATTCTTTTATTACTGAGCTCTCACAAATGTCTTCTTTCATTTTAATTCACTTGAGGAATTTAATATTTTGATTTTGAAATGCTTTTGTTGGTGAGTTGCATATATGTAAAATAATTTGTCTTGGCTTGCCTGAAAATCATGAGTTGTTAGGAATTAGAGCTTCAGGGATAGTGATGCTTGAGAGGAGGTAGTGTTTTTATAAATTGCCTCTCTCTCTTTTGTTCCTTTGGTGAGTTTTTGAAATGACGGTTCCAAATTATGTCTTTGATGTCATATGGGTTCATTTGCTCTCATGACTCTGCATTTTAATATTCCATATGTCTTTTTTTTTTTTTGACCTTCACATTGGAAGATGACACTATTGGTAGTGATTGCTATCTGGGGGAACCATTTTGGAAGATGAGATTATTACTGTCTTATTTATCTTTGCTCTTGTGAAGGATCTTTGATCTGTGCCATTTTTGAAGACTGACTTCATTTGTAGTTCTCTGTTAGACTCTAATGACTAAATTTTTGGTACTTTTCTGTTTTATTCTATCTCTTGTAGATTATAGTGGGACCAGTCTCATTAGGTTGAATCTCCAGCCTATGTTGGTGTTAATCCTGGTATATTAGAGGCAAGTTCAATGTCTGTTTTTCTTCAGCAGTTTGAATTGCCTTAACATTACTTGGCCATTGTTGTTAAAACTCTGAACCCAAGTGGTTTTTTTTTTTGTTTTTCCCCTCCCCTTAACCCCCACTAGATTTTATGGTGATCAGGTCTTAGGATTTCCATTCACTTTTAATGCCCTGAAGAATTGCATGTCTTTAAAAATATAAGTAGACAGACAACACATACAGGTTAGTTAGACTCCTATTATTTCTTGACCAGGATTGCATTTTTTCATTTGTTTATGCTCTGAGATGACTGAGAAATGTACTAGACTAATTACACAGGAATACAAAAATGTTACCTTTCTTGAATTGCCCATAATTTTATTTGAGGTTGAGAGAGAAGAGGGGAGATTTGAAAAACAAAAGAATATTATCCTGTAGCCAAAATTAATTTTATAAAAATACTTTCAAAGTATGATATTCTTCCTCACCTCAAGCAGTTAAGTAAGGAACACAATTTTGTATTTTCTGGTTAACTACAGAGTTCCCTTGAAGTTGAGCATTATTTATACTTACACTGAAATAGGAGATACACTAGAGCTTGTTCTCTTGAGTTAGGCCCAGAGAAGAGATTCTTACCTAGTTCTCCCCTCTTTTGCTTCTGCTTGCTCTTATAAAATGTAGAGTGCAGTGGATAAAGTTAAATTACCTTTTGGACACTGTAACATGGCTACTTTTTTTTCAAAATTAAAGATGAAAGTGGTTTTCTCAAGTTGCTTTTTTGCTTGAGAGTAAAATTGTCAACTTTAATTTTTAATTATTATTTTTTGACTCTTTAGTAGCAGCCTTTAAATCATCATTTGAGTTTAGCTAAGAAATCTCTTGAAGCTATTGTTTTAGTTTGTCACTTGAAATATCACTGTCTTGTGGATGTTTAAGATACTGTCTCATCAGAGCGTTAAAAGAAGGTTTTGATTTTGCAGCTGAAAGCACTTCTGGAGCTTTGCCCCTTGAACATTTTGGCAGTGGTCATACATCTTGGGGCTCATTGATTATTTGCATAGGATACATATTGTATTGCCATCTTGCTAGCTCTCAGTTTTCTATCAGATATTTGGTAGTTTTGAATGAAAATGCCAAGGAATAATTTCCTGAAACCCTATAGTGGTGCTCATTTATTAGCTTCATCAGAATCACTTAGAACTTTGGTTTAAAAAATATGTTTTTCAGTCGCATTCCAGAGCTACTGGGAGAGACTGTTTAGAGTTTAGGACAGGGACTCTGGATGAAAAGCATGTCAGGTAATTATAATATTTTAACCAGGTTTGGAATCCATTTCTTATAAAGCATATTCATAGTAAAAGTTGTGTTTTTAAAGTTTCCTAAGAGATTGCTGGGTCATTTACTGTGATACTTTTATTATTTACAGTGTTAAAAGGACCTGAACAAAGTCTGCTCAAACTTCCTGCTGTGAACCAGCAGAACTTTTGAACAGGTGAGTTTTGAAGGGAAGCACAAAACTGAGGGCTTATGCAGAGAATTTTTACTTTTAAGGCTCTGGTTATTTTTGTTCTTATTATTTCTCCTGAACTTACAGATAGTAAATAGAAGCAATTTCTCTGGTACTATTCATATCCCTTATGAACCATAAATAAGAATAANTCCACGCTCCTCCAGCCGCCCACGACGTCCTTCCTTTCCACCGCCTGCCACCCGTCTTCCCCAGACACGCCCCTGCCGGAGCCCCGGATGTCAGGCGGGAAGAGGGCGGGACCGCGGCAGAGCGCAGGCGCCTGTGAGGCCCTGGGTCAGAGCTCTCCCTGCTTGCCCTTGAGTTGAGTGGAGTTGATGTCCATAGTTGGATCTGGGCCAGTCGCCATGTGACTCACCGTCGTGTGTGCCCAGTCCAGAGCCCATTAGCAGTTCAGAAAGCTCTGCATCGTTTAGGAGCTGATTTTCCACACCAGAACTTTTCCACAGGTTTTCGTTCCACATTTTCCCTGCTCTTCAGCCATCCTAGAGAAAAACGGGGACGTGACACGCTGAAATTCAAAGCAGTTTGTCTGCTTGTTAACGGTTCTGGTAGAACTGGGAATTCATTCTAGAGTTTTAGAATCTGACAGCTGGGGAGGACTTTAGAGGTCCAGTCCCTCCTAGTGAGTCTCGGGATACAACTCTTCCGCCTAAGTATCTCTTTATTTGCGGGTTGCCAGGTAAAATACAGGCCACCCAGCAGCATCACGGACATACACTAAGAAATTATTCACTGCTTTAACTGAAATTCACGTTAAACTGGGTACCCTGTATTTTTATTTGGTACATAAGGCAACCCTACCCTTCTCAGGCCATCCCATTATTTCCTTGTGCCTTCATCCTCTCCCTTATTTACAGGATCCTTCCTTTTGCCTTTTAAAATACTCAAGTATCTTTCATCTTACAATTGAATGTTAAAACTTCCAATTCCCCCTACAACAACCTCTCCACCCCTTTGCTCCCTTTCAAAGCCAAACAGCACATGGGACTTTTCCTGGTGGTCCAATGGCTAAAACTCCACACTCCCAGTGTAGGGGGCCAAGGTTCAATCTCTAGTCAGGGAACTAGATCCTGCATGCTGCAACTAAGAATTTTCATGCTGCAACTGAAGACCCCATGTGACTCAACTGAGACGCAGTGCAGCTAAATAGATACTTTAATTTTTAAAAAAGTAAAAAACACAGAAGAAGTGTTTTTACGTACTTTCCTGATTTCTGTACCTAGCAAGCAGTTATCAGCCACTCTAATGTGGCTTCCATCCTGACTGTTCACCCATTGCTTGCTCAGCCTACAAGTTGATAACTGTAGTTTTTCAGTCCTTTTTTTTTTTCAGTCCTCATGTTAACTCAAGGGCTTCCTCAATGGCTCAGCCAGTAAAGAATCTGCCTGCAATGCAGCAGACACAGGAGTTGTGATCAGGAAGACCCCCTGGAGGAGAAAATGGCAACCCACTCCAGCATTCTTGCCTGATAAATCCCATGGACAGAGGAGCCTAGCGGGCCACAGTCCAAAGGAACACAAACAGTCAGACACGACTAAGCAACTGAGAGCGCACGCACACACACACACACACACACACACACACAACTTGACTTGGTTCTCCATTTTCAATGTCATTGACCATCCCTACCTCCTGAAATACTTTCTCCCTTCACCTTTATGCTCTTACTGCTCAAAATATGATCAATGGACCAGCAGTATCAGAATCACTTGGAAACTTGTGGAAGCACATAATCTTGAACAGGTTCTTCACAGTCCCAATCTGCTGAACTCTGGAATCTCTATCATCCACATTGTCTCCCTTTCTTTCCTCTATCTCCTGAGTTTAATGCTCCAGATATGACTATGTATGAAAGTCCTCAAATATGGCAGTCTGTTTTAGCCTTTGCACATGTTGTTCCCTCTTGTTATGATGCTGTTCCCAATACTTACTCCACTTTTCGCCAACAGGCAAAACTGCTGCTCATCTTTGAAAACCAAAATCATGTGTTACTGACATGGCTTGTCATGCCACATCTCTTGAGACTATGCCATCTGTGCCCGTAATTTTATAATGTATAAAATATATATACACAAAATTTTATATATATTTAAGGTATTTATATACAGTAAAATTTAGCATTTTAAGTATGCAGTTTTACATATATATTTAAGGTATAATTTACATACAGTAAAATTTAACAGTTTTAGTATACAGTTTTGCAACTTTTGAAATTTTATATAGGTGTGTACAATTACTACTAAAATCAAGGTACATAATAGTCCTATCTCCCACAAAATTTCCCCAAATGACCATTTGTACTCAGCCTTAACATCCACTCTCAGCCCCTAAAAACATTATTCTGTTCTCTGTCCTTATAATTTTGCCTTATGGTGTCATATGAATAAAGCCATAGAGCATATATAGCCTTTTGAAACTGGCTGCTTTCACTTAGGGCTTCCCAGGAGGCTTACTGGTAAAGAACCTGCCTGCCAATGCAGAAGACACTGGAGCTATGGATCAGGAAGTAGCAACCCACTCACTCCAGTATTCTTGCCTAGAAAACTTCATGGATGGAATAGCCTGAAATTCAGTCACAATACTGCATGCTTCAGTACTTTCTTCTGTTTCATTGCTGAGTAGTATCCCATTGTATGTATGCACTATATTTGTCCATCCATTCCTCAGTTGGATATTTGGGTTGTTTCCACGTGGAGAGGTTATGAATAAAGTAGCTATATTCACATGCAGGTATTTGTGTGAACAAAGGGTTTTATTTCACTTGGGTAAATATCTAGGAATGAAATTAGTGGTTATATGGCAAACGTTTGTTTAACTGTATCAGAAACTGACAAATCATTTTTCAGAGTGCCTTAGACATGTTTGTAACCCAGTATAAGCTTTCAGAGAGCAAGAAACAAAGTTAAGGCATGATAATGATGGTGATGAGGAAAGCTAACAAAAGTCCCCTGCTTTTAATCATTATACATACTGTATTGTTCAACTTTGCATCCTCGGCAGCTGGCATTGTCCTGGCACACAGTAAGCACTCAAAAAATATCAATCCCTATAGAATCAAATGATTGCTTACCTGCTCCTCGGGAAAGGCACTTTTCTCCTTCCATCCTCTCTGTCTCTCCAATGTTCCTTCCAACAGTAGTTTTAAAATGACAGCAGTAGCCTCATGCCTGCCTTGTTGTTGTTCAGCCACCAAGTCGTGCCCAGCTCCTTGTGACCCCATGAACTGCAGCACGTGGTCTTCCCTGTCCTTCACTGTCTCCTGGAGTTTGCTCAAATTCATGTCCATTGAGTCAGTGATGCCATCCAACCATCTCAGCCTCTGCCGCCCCTTCTCCTTTTGCCCTCCGTCTTTCCCAGCATCAGAGTCTTTTCCNCCTTCACTGTCTCCTGGAGTTTGCTCAAATTCATGTCCATTGAGTCAGTGATGCCATCCAACCATCTCAGCCTCTGCCGCCCCTTCTCCTTTTGCCCTCCGTCTTTCCCAGCATCAGAGTCTTTTCCAGTGAGTCGGCTCTTCACATCAGGTGGCCAAAGTACTGGAGCTTCACTTCAACATCAGTCCTTCCAGTGAATATTCATGATTATGTCTGCCCTAGTCATTGTATAATAACAAAGTTTCAGATTTATTATATCATTGATAGAAACAGAGAAGTTGAAAATAATAGATCATTGTGGGGAAGGAGGAGTACGGAGCTTAGCTCAAAATGAATTTAATTTGAAATGAACACAGGTTGATTAACTGTGACAGATTTTCTTAAGAAAATACATCTGTTCAACATACTCTTCTAGAACCTTCCCACTACCCTCTCCAGATATTGCTGTTTGTTGTCTGATTCTTTGTGACCCCATGGATTGTAGCCCGCCAGGCTCCTCTGTCCATGGAATTGTCCAAGCAAGAATAGTGGAGTGGGTTGCTGTTTCCTTCTCCAGAGAGTCTTCCTGTCACAGAGATCGAACCTGTGTCTCCTACAGTGCAGGCGGATTCTTTATCACTGAGCCACCAGGGAACTATAGAGTTTAATTCTCCTCAATCCCTTAGAACCAGTAAACCCTGGTGGAAGTGAAACAAGATGCCTTCCAATACTAAATCATAAAGGTGATGGAGCTTGTTTGCTCACAGTCCCTTTTAAGGTAAGAGCTGATGTAAAATAATAATGATAATAATAATTTTTTTTAAAGAGCTGACAAATGGTAAGTCCAAATGTCTTGAGGCTGCCATTCTGGGAGGAAGTCCAGACAATAAGGAGAGACCCAAGTAACTGTCCACATCTATAGCCCCAGCTAAAGTCCCAGTATCAACAACCAGACATTTGAGTGAAAATGCCACCAGATGATGCCAGCGCCAGCTAAGTCGTACCCAGACGTCCAAGCCCAGGACATCATGAAGCAGAGACAGGTATCCTCACTGTGCCTGGTCTGAATTCTTGGTCCACTAGATCCATGAACATAATAAAATGGTTGCTCGAAGCCACTAAATTTTGGAATAATTTGTTACATAGCAATAGTGACTGGAGCATATCCTTATGGATTGAATTGTGTCCTCCCCAAAAGATATGTTGGCCTCCAAACCTCAGAATGTACCCCAGAAAGTGACTTTATTTGGAGATAGGGTCTTTGAGATAATCAAGTTAAAATGAAACCATTAAGGTGGACCAAAATTCAGTATGACAAGTATCCCTATCAAAAGAGGAAATCTGGGGACTTCCCTGTTAGCTCCGTGGTAAAGAGTCCACCTGCCATTGCAGGAGACGCAGGTTCGAACCCTGGTGTAGGAAGATACCACATGCCTCGGAGCAACTAAGCCCCCGCATCGGAACTACCAAATCCACGTGCTGCAACTGCTGAAGCCCCTGTGCCTTGAGCCTGTGCTCCGCAGCAAGAGAAGCCCACCCACCATAACTAGAGAGTAGCCCCCACTCTGGAGGAACACCCACGCAGCCACGAAAACCCAGCACAGCCAAACATAAGTAACGTTAGGTTTGCTTGTTTTTTAAAAAAAGAAGAAATCTGGGGACATCCNTTGGAGAAGACTCTTGAGAGTCCCTTGGACTGCAAGGAGATCCAACCAGTCCATTCTCAAGAGGTCAACCTTGGGATTTCTTTGGAAGGAATGATGCTAAAGCTGAAACTTCAGTACTCTGTCCACCTCATGCGAAGAGTTGACTCATTGGAAAAGACTCTGATGCTGGGAGGGATTGAGGGCAGGAGGAAAAGAGGACGACCGAGGATGAGATGGCTGGATAGCATCACAGGCTCGATGGACATGAGTCTGAGTGAACTCCGAGAGATGGTGATGAACAGGGAGGCCTGGCGTGCTGCAATTCATGGGGTCGCAGAGAGTCGGACACGACTGAGCGACTGAACTGAACTGAACTGTATGGCTCGACCACAGTGTAATGATTCACCTGTTGAAGAACCCTTTAGTTGCTTCTAAGTTTTGAACTATGAATAAAGCTGCTATAAACATTCATGTGTAGGTTTTTGCATGGACAAAAGATCTCAGCTCATTTGGATAAATACCAAGAAGCATGATTGCTGGATTATATGGCAAGAGTCATTCCATTCCTCTCCATTCCTTTTTCTCCATTTCCTTTTCCATGTCCACTTCCTCCAGGAGGGAGGTGGTGGGATGACCTTCCATGGAAAAATGATACCATAGAATTGTAGGTCTTGGATTTGTGTAGAAACAGAAATTGTCCTCTTTGGGGAGCCAAGGGTGTTCTTTTAGGGCAGGGGTTCTTACAATATTTGCTGCTGCTGCTACTAAGTAGCTTCAGTCATGTCCAACTCTGTTGGACCCCATAGACGGCAGCCCACCAGGCTCCCCCATCCCTGGGATTCTCCAGGCACGAGCACTGGAGTGGGTTGCCATTTCCTTCTCCAATGCATGAAAGTGAAAAGTGAAAGGGAAGTCGCTCAGTCCTGTTGGACTCTTGGCGACCCCATGGACTGCACCCTACCAGGCTCTTCCGCCCATGGGATTTTCCAGGCCATATTTAGGTCCACTATATACTGTGGAATTATACACGGGAGCAAGGGGTCACTGGCCCTCATCAGAGTTTCAGGAGGTCTAAGAAGCAAGAGAAATTAAGCTACAGATTTCATCTGCAGCTTAAAGAATCCTCAGTGATAGGAAAGGGAAGAGCAGCGGACAGACAACCTTCCTACTCAGAATGCCCTGGAGGGAAAACCAAACTTCTAGTCTTCACTTTTTAAAATAATTTTATTGATTGATTTTTAATTACTTTATTTTTGGCTGTGCTGGGCCTGCGTTGCTGCACAGGCCTCTCTCTCGTGGCAGTGAGCCTCGGGCTGGGGTGCATGGGATTCTCGCTGCAGTGGCTAAGACTCTCAGGCTGTGGCTCCTGGGCTCTAGAGCATATGCTCAATAGTTGTGGCGCATGAGCTTAGATGCTCCAGGGAGCTTAGCTCCTTCCTGGATCTGGGATCGAACCCATGTCTCCTACATTTGGCAGGAGGATTCTTTCCTTCTGAACCACCAGCAAAGTCCCACAGGGACCACTTCCAACTCTACTTCAGGGACTCAGTGTCAAACAGGAGCCTGGGCTGGAAGCGGCCTGCACAGAAAACATGCTCCTCTCTCCTCCAATTCAAAGAAGACAAGAAGCATGTTGATGTGATGGCTAAGCCCACTTGCACCGTTTATTTAAAAAGAATAGCTGTAAGGTAAAAATGCAGATGTTTTCTTCATTGTAAAGACAGCAGTTAAAAAAGGGAAGAAATAAATATGACATTAGAAATTATTTTATCATGTACAACAAACCCCTGATATCTGGGAGCAATCCCAAAAACTCATAACATGTACAAATTCGTGCTGAAGAATAGCTTCACTTTGAACACTTTAGAGCAGATGTTGGAAACTGGCTAGATGGTGAAAATGATCATAGCTTTTCAGATTCTGAAAGACTCTGGATTTGTTACTCAGTGATGGCAAGGGTCTACTGTAATATAATTTGCATCGAGTCAAAGTTAATAAGAATTGTTCTACTCATTAATATTATTTATAATCATTCTCTCATTCTTATGGTTAAGTAGCACAGTATTTAGGAGAAGGGGGGAAAGGCTGAGAAGTGCAAAGGGGAAGGAAAAGGGAGGGATCTAAGTGGAATGCTCTCCTCTGAGGACCACCAAGGAAAGAAGTATCTGCACGAATTAACACAGCACACCACTCTTGATGTGGAGAGAAAAGAGAAAGGAACAAGCAGAGGTTGCCAAGTCGAGGCACGTTCTGGCTACAGAGAAAGGTGCAGGAGAGAGACTCGAGGGGGGCAGTGGGACCTTCTGGGAGGGGTTCCCAAATGGGGATGAGAGCTGCCCCTGCCACCCCACGAGGCCAAGGGGTGTGCATTGGGTGATGGGTGTAGAGGTTGGCTGGGGCAAAGGGTCAGCAGGGTGAGGGTGTCTGGCCAGCTTTCCCCGGAGCATCTGTGAGGCACAGCTGTGGTCAGAGGTCAGGGTCAGCCCCACTAAGCACTGAAAGCGGCCTTGAGTTCCCGGAAGGCTGCTTGGCGGACCTTCCTCTTCTCTTCCTCCCGCTTCCGCTCATCTTGCTCTGCTTTTAGCTCCGCTTCAAACTTACTGGCACAGGACAAGGCTTGGACCTGCAGAGAAACAGTGAGGGCGGATCAACAGAGTGAGAGACAAAAGAGACACCTGGAGAGGGAGCAGCCCACCAAACAGAACTCGGTGGTCTCCGGCCACATGGCTTGAGACCCCGGCCCCGCTGGAGGCAGGACCCCTGAGCCAATGCCCCCTGCCCTTGGTCTTCTGATGTTTGCTTTCTAACAGCGAGGATATCGTCATTTTACTTGCTTCTGTGTTACAGATGCTCCTTCCAGTCTGCTGGAGTTGCCTATTCCACTTGAGATTCTTTTTCTTTTTTTTTAGCTTTTTTTTCAGGATACTTTTTAAAAATTAATATTTATTTATTTGGCTGTACTGGGTCTTTAGTTGCAGCATGTGGGATCTAGTTCCCTGACCTGGGTTCAAACCTGGGCCTCCTGCATCGGGAGCATGGAGTCTTAGCCAATGGACCACCAAGGAAGTCCCGGGATACTGTTCATATCCATGCCCACTTCTTCTTACTTTCCACCTTTAATCTCACAATGGTATTCTTTGGTTCTAGGGAAAGTCAAGAACAAAATGAGCTCCCTGTGGGCATTTTGACTGGGACTGCATCGGTCTGCCTGCGGCAAAGGGATATTTTTAGGTGGTGTTGTTTGGTCACTAAGTTGTGTTCAACTCTTTGTAGCTCCATGGACTGTATGTAGCCCACCAGGCTCCTTTGTCCATGGGATTTCCAGCCAAGAACACTGGAATGGGTTGCCATTTCCTTCTCCAGGGGATCTTGGTGACCCAGGGATCAAACACCTATCTCCTGCACTGGTAGGTAGATTCTTTACCCCCGAGCCACAGGGAAACCCCATTTTTAGGTGTACACTATTTTTAATAAAAACTGCTAGATCGCCCTCCAAAGAGCTGCTCCAATTTGCACCCCACAATCATGAAATGCAAGGCTCATTTCCCCATAACCTTACTAACACTTATCATCAAACTTTTTCCTATTTGCCAATCTGATGTGGAAGAAAAACTGGCACCTTCTTTGATTTCTTGTTCGATAAACTGGAGAAGGAAATGGCAACCCACTCCAGTACTCTTGCCTGGAAAATTCCATGGATGGAGGCGCCTCGTAGGCTATAGTCCATGGGGTTGCCAAGAGTCAGACACGACTGAGTGACTTCACTTACTTTCTTTCTTTTCTTGATAAACTATCCATTTATATTCTTTGCCCATTTTTTCTATTCAGCTAGTGTTTATTTTTCCTTTAATTTGCAATTCTTTACAAAATTTAGGTATATATTTTTCAGCTAATTTCCTCCAGTCTTTTTTTTACTTCAAAGTATCTTGGGTCATACAAACATTTAAATTTTGATGTCATCAAAAAGTTCACTTATTTCCTTTCCAAGTTTGTACTTTATATCATGTTTAAGAAGTTCTTCTCTACCACCCAGGTTCTAGACCCATTTTCCTGTCATTTCTTCTCATACTTGAATGTTTTCATTTTCCCGTTTGGCTCTTTAAGTCCCCTGCAATTTATTTCAGAGAGAGGGCCTAATGGAGGGCTTTACTTCATTTTCCTAAGTGGATACCCAATTGTCTCAACACCTGTTACTGAATAGCCCATTATTTTCCCACTGATTTGAAAATTATCTTTTCCATACACTCAATTCCCACATGAAGGAGACATGCTTTTATTATTTTCTACCCCATCCTGCTAATTGGTTTGTTATTCCTGTGCCTGTATTACATTAGTTAATATTACTGCCTTGTAGAATGCCTTAATATTTGTAAAGAAAGTAAATCTTTTCTTATGTTGAAGAAGTGTATTTTCTTATTTTCAAATGTGTGATTATGAATATGTATTAAACTTCACCAAATGTTTTTGAGACTTCTACTTGCAATGGTCACATTTTTCTAATTTAACCTACCTATGATATGAATATATTTAAAAAATTATCCCTGCCATCTTAACATACATTTCAAATATTTTAACTGCATTCCACTTCTTAATGTTTTAGGATTCTTACAGCGATACTTATTAGATGGATATATAAATTGTTTGGTGTTATTTTCATCTGATTTTGTAATCAGATTCATAATGGCTTTAGAGAATGAATGTGATATATCCTTTTATGTAAATTTCAGGTATACAGCATTACCATCAGTTCAACATCTGAGTACCCTACAAAGTGATCACCACCATGAGTCTCATTACCATCCATCACCCCGTAGTTGACTCTCTCCATCCATTTCTCCCATTTGTCCCCCAACTTCCTTCCCCTCTGGTTACCAAATCTGTTTTTTGTATACATCCATTTCTTTATGGAGCTTTTATTGGTTTTAAATTGATGTAGCATCATCTCTCATTATTTCTACCTATGGGCATCATCCTCCTGATTTCTCTGTCACTAGCTTCCTTGTCTCATTGTCTCATCAGTCTATCCCCTGATCCATTCATTCACTTCTCTGCAGTCCTGCAGCTAAGATTCACCATTCCCTACAATGCTTCTTATTTAGTCCATTCTGATTTTCGTTTCATTACATCCATGGCTGATGTTGTTTAGTCACTAAGTCGTGTCCAGCTCTTTGCAAACCCATGGACTGTTGCCCCACCAGGCTCTTCTATCCATGGAATTTCCCAGGCAAGAATACTGGAGTGAGTTGCCATTTCTTTCTCCAGGGGATCTTCCCGACCCAAGAATCGAATCCCCATCTCCTTCATTGGCAGGCAGATTCTTTACTGCTGTGCCACCAGGGAAAACCACATCCATGGTAGCCCAATGCTGAGTCTCATATTTCAATGAAAAATTATAATATCCTTTTCAAATCCTCCCTGTACTTCACAAGGGTCCATTTCTGAAGACGAGATACCAATGAAATTATCAGTAGGCAGTACGTATTATGCTTTTACTCTTTCCGAATCCGAATCCCTAGGGATAGGGTCAGGGAAATTATGTTTTCCAAACTCCACCCCACCCTCCCCACCCCCCCAGGTATTTNCCTGGAGGAATCCATGGACAGAGGAGCCTGGTGGGCTACAGTCCATGGGGTTGCAAAGAGTCAGACGTGACTTAGCATCTGAGCACACACACACACACATACACAATATGTATGCCTAAAGGGAAATTTCAATTTTCCTCTAAAGATTGTCTTTCCCAAGAGGAAAGAACATTTTCTAAAGCAGAGTGAGAGGTAAGACAAGCTCAATGCACTTTTTCCAAATTCCAACTTGAGTGCCTCTTAAGGCCTAGAGGGAAGCATGTCTCATTAAGTGAAAGTCCGAGCTTCCACCATCACCACCCCCAAAACGCCTTGCCAACAAGTCTTTCCTTGTCATTCTCGCTTCGAGGGTCCTAACTCCGCTGTGGACTTCGCCAAAAACAAAGCAACCAGTGAAGCAAGATGTTGGAGGACTTTCAGCTTCACGGACGAGGCCGCCACCATGGTCAGCTTGGCTCGACAGAAATGCCACGGTCACCCACCTGCAGCTTCCAACTCTCTCACTAGAGGCCGGCAAAGACTCAGTTTGCGGCAGACTCTCAGAGCCAGAACGCCGGCTCCAAAGAAGACTTGGAAGTCAAGCCTGTTGGAAGGAGGAGAGGTTCCCCCAAGAAAAGGATGGGAGACAAGGGGGCTGGGGGATGGTGGTGAGCGGGCTCTCATAGAAGAGACTGAAGATCCCTGCACACGTGAGCCTCAAATAGAGGGAAAGAGTAAAATACCCAACCATCCCTGGGTCCCTTATGTGTCCTTAAAGCACTTAGCAGAAGCCACCCTCCTCCCCAAGTCTTCATAAGGAGGACACAAAACAGGTTGCCCCTCCGGAGCTTAGGAAAGACGGAGCACCACCCCCAGCTTAGCACCAATCCTGGTGACCTGGGGCAGGGGAGTCTCTTCTCTAAAATTCATTTTTCTTACTCTGCAGCAGAGATGACAATGTAGGTGTTTACAGAAGGGTTTGGGAAGATCCTCTGGAGGAAGAAATGGCAACCCACTCCAATACTCTTGCTTGAAAAGTCCCAAGGACAGAGGAGCTTGGTGGGCTAGAGTCCATGGGATCGCAAAGAGTCAGACAGGACTGAGTGACTAAACATCACCAGCAACAAAAGGGCTTAAAGTATTCCTCAACAGTCCTTTCTCCTGAGTGGATCCCGGCCACGAGTGCTCACTCTCAACTCTGCCGGCTCACAGGTAACCACCAGCAGCTCTGTCATAACTTAGGGGTCTCCCTGCCCCAGGCAGTTAAAGAAAAAAGATCCAGCTCGACTCGAAAATCTCCAGCCTTCCATAGAGCATGCCAGACTTTCCCATTTAATGTATCACAATTACCAACCCCTGAATGACAACTTCTCCAACTGCCCAGCCTTTTTTGTCTTCCTATTTATAGTCCACAAAGACTGGCATGTTGTAGAGAATTGGAAAGTGTCCTAGCTGTGACTCTGAGCAAAGAGGGGGGAGGGAAGGAGAAGCAGAAAACAAAGAAACAGAGAGAACTCACAAAGCTAAAGAGCAGTTTCAGACATGAGCTAGCAAATGCTTGTGATGAATTTAAGGAAATTTTTAATTCCGTGGCTCTGACTGGTGATACAAACACTTGTCCACATTAATTAGAGCTTTTAGATGGTGAGTGACAGAAACACACTTGTTGGCTTAAGCAAAAAGGAGGTATTCATTATACAAATAGGATATCTCAAAAGTCAAGGGCAAGATACAGTGGTCTGGATGAAGACTGGAATGGGGAGAGCAAATGTGTTCAAGACTGGAGGCCACATTCTCTCTCAAGCTCTTGTGTCTGGACCACATGGTAGAAAATGGCCACTCCACACTGAATTATCCTTGCAGGAATAGCCACCTGCAGAGCCAGTGTGCCAAATTCCCAGATACAGGATCCAATTGACCTAATCCGGCCACGGGCCCACCCACGATCCAATCAACCATAAACAGACAGGGATGCAACCCAGGACAGCCAGGGCCGCCAGGGACCCCCTCAGCGAGGGCAGGGTGGAGGAGAAAAGAAGACCTCCATTGCCAGCGTGTGCTCCTGCGTGCATGTGTGTGCGTGCTCACCTGGGCCTGACTTTTGAGACCCTATGGACTGTAACCTGCCAGGCTCCCCCATCCATGCGATTTTCCTGGCAAGAATACCGGAGTGGGTTGCCATTTCCTCCTCCAGGGGAATCTTCTTTCCTGGGTCTCCTGCACTGGCAGGTGGATTCTTTACCACTGAACCTCCTGGGAAGCCACCCAGTTCCCAGGACTGACAGGTAATCTAGTAAACCCCTTATCCAGCCTTTGTACAAAACCACCGCATGTCTGCTTTTGGAGCAATTCTGCTTTGAGACCGATGTAATGGAATTAGTAAGGACTACAAGAAAAAGGGAGGAAGATATTAAGGCCTCTCTGTTTGCCTCCAAAGGAGACTGAGGTGGGGAGGCTTGGAACCTGATTCTAGATCCCGAGAGCTACGGAGGTAGAACTGCTAACTGCAGGGCATCCTGTGACGTCTCCTACATGTCTGTACATGTACATAAACTATAATGCAAACAATTGTCTTTTACACACAGTTTGGAAATATGCTTTTGTTCCTGATTCTCACACTGTCAACATTTGTCCTCTGGTCATCAAACACTATGCTAGATCATCATTTTTAAAGGCTCCACGTGTGCCATTTTGTTAAATACCCCGAATGTGTACATATAATTTTCATAATTGGAAAAGAAATGGTTTAAAAGAAAGATCAATTCCCTTGAATGTTGGGGGAAAGTAGCGAACTGGTGCTTAATAAAGACATATTTTCTGCATCAAAGGGCTTTTCTTTAGATGTAACTCACTTCAGTCAAGTTAATTAAAAAAAAAAAAAAAGGGACTATAAACTCACCAAGCACCCACTAAGCATCAGGTCAGGAAGGCACTACAGGAATGAGACATTTTGTCTACCTGGCAGCTACATGGCAAAGAAATAGAGGAAAAGAACAGAATGGGAAAGACTAGAGATCTCTTCAAGAAAATTAAACATACCAAGCGAACATTTCATGCAAAGATGAGCTCGATAAAGGACAGAAATGGTATGGACCTAACAGAAGCAGAAGATATTAAGAAGAGGTGGCAAGAATATACTGAAGAACCGTACAAAAAAGATCTTCATGACCCAGATAATCATGATGATGTGATCACTAATCTAGAGCCAGACATCTTGGAATGTGAAGTCAAATGGGCCTTAGAAAGCATCACTACGAACAAAGCTACTGGAGGTGATGGAATTCCAGTTGAGCTTTTTCAAATCCTGAAAGATGATGCTGTGAAAGTGCTGCACTCAATATGCC
>SJYV01014757.1:290243-304014 GCA_006410875.1 Neotragus pygmaeus
AGGAGATCCAACCAGTCCATTCTGAAGGAGATCAATCCTGGGATTTCTTTGGAAGGAATGATGCTAAAGCTGAAACTCCAGTACTTTGGCCACTTCATGAGAAGAGTTGACTCTTCTGATGCTGGGAGGGATTGGGGGCAGGAGGAGAAGGGGATGTCCGAGGATGAGATGGCTAGATGGCATCACGGACTCGATAGACGTGAGTCTGGGTGAACTCCGGGAGATGGTGATGAACAGGGAGGCCTGGCATGCTGCGATTCATGGAGTTGCGAAGAGTGGGACACGACTGAGTGACTGAACTGAACTGAACATGTGATAATGGTGGTGGAGCTGTTTATGATGCCCTGTGGCACATGACCTGAATCTAACCAATCACAGTATCCTGGATGCAATGATTGGTCCAGGAGGTGGACATGTACCCCTATGAGGGCCAATCAGAAATCTTCTTCTGAGACTGCTATGGATTCTGGGATGAAGTAGCCCTCCATCTCCTGGGGCAATGTAGCCTGGAGCTGAGAGCAACCATCATGGCAGGCACCAGGGACAACACCCTATCTGGAAAGAAAGGATGTAGAAAAAAGCACAGTCAAGGTACAGCACGAGAAAGTTACTGATTACTTGTGTCTGAAACACTTTCACTTCATCTCCTAGATATGTGAACCAAGAGTCACCTGTTCTTTCCTTGTTTAAATTAGTTAGCATTCTCTTTCCATCACTAGCAGTCAAGCATTCTAACTGATAGAGGCATAGAAAGAGAACTTTGTCCTCAAAAGAGTCCCGAGCAAAAGCTGTTAACAGCCCTATTTTAAGGACACAAAAACTGAGGCTGAGAAATAATGTGCAGAAATATGCAGCTCTGTGTGGAAGATGGAGGTTGGAGTGTACACCTCTTTCCCTTACACAAACTCAGCATCAGCCCACTGGTGGCTTACAACATGGGTGGATACCAGCAGAGTGAAATCCTAAGAACAGGAGTTTGGGCTGTGGAGTATTGTGTGGCAAATGCATGCACACTTCCAATTCTGTACCTCTGGGCACGACTCCTAGAGATGGGGCCACAGTGGGGCTCTGAATTGACAAAGGACTGAACGTGAACACCCCTGAAGACCTGTAGGTGGGTTCAGTACCCACAACGAAACTCTTTGGAAATGTCCAAGTCTCAGATGGAAATGGCCAACCCAACAGCTAACCAAAAACTAACTGAGCATCTTGGAAACAGAGAGGGGTGCATGCAGGAGGATCCTGGGTCAAACAGAGGGCAGGGATTTTCAGTTGGTGACTTGCATAGATGTCTAAGCACCCTCGATTTCCATTCCCCTGAGGTTAAAACTTTGCCACAGAAGTTCTTTCCCCAGCAGTGCCTCCAAAGCTTCACCAAGGCAAAATCCTTTACTTTCTATATCCCAGGGGTACCCAGATTATTGTTGTCATTATATGTGCTCAGTCATGTCTGGCTCTTTGTGACCCCATGAACTGTACCCTGCCAGGCTCCTCTGTCCATGGGATTCCCCAGGCAAGAATCCTGGAGCGGGTTTCCATTTCCTCCTCCAGGGTATCTTCCCAACCCAGGGATCGAACCCACGTCTTCTGCATTTCAGGCTGGTTCTTTACCACTTGAGACATTGGAAAGAAAGAGCTAATGCCTAGCATGATGCATGAGTAATACAAAGGATTGACATTATTATTAATAATAATTTGTAGTAATACAAATGAGAGGCAAGGAAACCAGAGAGGCAGCCGCAAAGTTGAACGTGGTAAATGATGGTGGCAGGCTGTCTCCCAGGCCCAGCCCTGAGCCGGGATCTGATTTCAGGCAAGTGCTGACCTTTTCGGTCTTCTAGCTCCTTAGCTCTGAAATGAGAAGTCTGGCAGCAGATTATCCTGAGGGTTACGCCCAACACAGGTTTTCCATGGTCTATCTCCACATCAGCCAGCTGAGGAAAGGAAGAGGTGGGGGATTCTGAAGTTGATCTGTGAGCAGTGAGAGGCACGGTCAGCTGGGGAAGGGACTCATGGCTGCAAACTCATCTTCAGAGAGAACCGCCCCCAGCCCCCCGCCCCTGCAACCAGGAAGAGCATCCAAAGGCCCTATCTAGCCTGGACAGAAGACCAGTATTTGGCCAAAGTTCTCCCCCTCAGAAGCCAGGATGCCAGCACTCCATTGTTTCTGGAATAATCAAGGTTAAACACCAGAAGACAAGGACTGTCCTCTCTTTTTTCAGCTTCCAAGGGTCCCAAAAGAGACACGACTAAAAACGAGACCACAGCAGCTGGGCTAATGTCCAGACCTTCAGTCTGGATGGTCTTGCCAAAGTTATTCTAATACCAGGTCATGGATACATCTAAAAACCTTTCAATAAAACTCAAACACACAAAACACACAATTCCCTTCCTTGTGGAGCTGCATTTTGGCCGTGGAAGAAACCCAGTGGCCTTGAGATTTATTCCCCAAAGTAAAAATGGCTGCGGTTTTCACCCGCTGGGAAATCAGGTGGGTCTATGTGTACTTCTCCAGGAACTTATCTGTATGTACACACCTTTGCCCACAGTTCCAGGGGTCCAAAGACCAAAAACCTATCCTGGAGTTGTTTGGAGGAGAAGGTTCAGGGGCAGAAAGTAAAACCCTTTGTTTAATTGTTTTTTTAAAAAACTACTTTAAAATGCTTATTTTAAAAATTAATGGGCTTTCCAGGTAGTTCAGTGGTAAAGAATCCATCTGTAAGCAGAAGATAAGGGTACGATCCCTGGGTCAGGAAGATCCCCTGGAGAAGGAAATGGCAACTCACTCCAGCATTTTTGCCTGGGAAATCCCATGGACAGAGGAGGCTGGCGGGCTATATCCACGGGTTTGCAAAGAGTTGAACAGGACTTAGAGACTAAACAACAACATAAAAATTAACAGTTTAAATATATTTTTAAAGTGTCAAACTAAAAACCACCAAAACTCTGCACCCACAAACATTCACTATGAATGTCTTAGTGAACATCCCTCCAGGTTGCTCAATACTTACCATTTTACCCAAAGGAGGCTATCCTACCCAAAGTGATTTTCAAACTGCTTGCTGAGCATTTTCTCATGCCAGCACTGTGGTTCACTAGCTCCTTAAAGATATATTAAAAAGCAGAACTGCAGGTTAAATATCCAAGCAGCTCTCTAGAAGGACCCAAGCCATTGGGTAGTCCAGGGGACGGTAAATCAGCAGGTCCTCTTAGAGACCCTCACCCTCCAGGGGCCCACGGCCAGGACGCAGGTACCTCACGGAAGCTGAGTTTGCCATCAAAGTCCTCGTCCACCTCCTTGATCATGTTCTTCAGGCCCAGGTGGGTCTGGGGGGCCCCCAACTTCTCCATCATCAGCTTCAGCTCCATCAGGTCAATGAAGCCATCCCTTCCAGCATCATACCTGTGGGGTCAAACGCAGGGCGCTGGTGAGGGATAGCCATGGCCAGGACCAAAAGACACTTGTTAACCTACCAAATGCGAAATGCTTTTGGCTTTAGTCACTTAAAAACAACTCAAACTACTCCTGCCTTGCAGTGGCCACCAGGGTCACTGCGTTGGAAGGGTCCCCGGCCTCTCCTTCAATACCTCTGGACTCTGCAGGGTCCAACTCAAAGCGGGTCTTGGATTCCAGGAGTGTTTTCATATCTGTTAACACCTTAATTAGGCCGCAAATTTCCTGAGGATGAAAAACATGCCTGTTTACCTTTATTTTTCCCCGTTTTAGTCAACAAACATCCACGGAACTCCTAACGCTGGACAATGGAGGGGCTGCCACAGGTACCCTATGCACCCACTCTACTATACTGATGGTTCTGGAAGCTTCCTTCGGTCACCGGTCCCTGGGTCCCCACCACCCCATTTCCACCCACCTCTCCTCTAGTCCGCAGGTCTCCTGTCTCTGGAAGCTGCTTTCCCGACCTGGCACTCTGGTTTCACGTTTAGCTCTCCGGCTCCCAGATATCCAGTCCCCAGGTCTGAATGGTCGCACCCGGATGTCACAGATGAGCCGGGACTTGGCACAACACCCTTGGCCAAGTTTCCACACAGGGCCAGCACCTCTGCTGATGGTGCCCCCAGCCCCCAGCCTCCCTGCAGCAGGGATCCTGGCCCTGCCCTGTACTCCCGAGTGCCGGGGTCAGCCCCGTGGGACCCTTCCTCCGCCTCTGTTCTTCTGCCCCAGCCACTCCACCCAGTCCCACCCCCAGCATCCTTCTCTACACACTTGGGCTATTATGGAGCTTCTCACAGGCTCCCTGGCTCTTCTCCTAGCAAATCCATCCTATTCTCCACTCCCCAGAGATCCTTTGTTACTACAGTATGAACATCATGCGTTAAAATCAAATCCATTCAGAACAGCCCAAAGGTGGGAACAACCCCAGAATCCCCTGATGGATGAACAGATAAGCAAAATGAGGTATGTCCATACAATGGGACATTATATGTTCATGCAACAGCATATTATTCTCCATTTTAAAAATGAAATTCTGGTCTTCCTTGGTGGCGAAGTGGATAAGAATCCACATGCCAGTGCAGGGAACATGGGTCTGATCCCTGGTCCAGGAAGATTCCACATGATGCAGAGTAATTAAGCCCAGGAGCCACAGCTACTGAGCCCATGGGCAGCAGCCACTAAGGCCTGAGCACCGAAGAGCCTGTGCTCTGCAACAAGGAAAGCCACTGTGATGAGAAGCCCACGTATCGCAACTAGAGAAGGCCCTTGCAGCGACGAAGACCCAGCGAGGTCAGAAATAAATAAATAAAATTACTTTAAAAATGAAATTCTATACTTTGCTGACAAAGGTCCCTACAGTCAAAGCCATGGTTTTTCCAGTAGTCATGTATGGATGTGAGAGTTGGACCATATAGAAAGCTGAGCGCAGAAGAATTGATGCTTTTGAACTGTGGTATTGGAGAAGACTCTTGAGAGTCCCTTGGACTGCACGGAGATCAAACCAGTCATCCTAAAGGAAATCAGTCCTGAATATTCATTGGAAGGACTAATGTTGAAGCTGAAGCTCCAATACTCTGGCTACCTGATGTGAAGAACTGACTCATTGGAAAGGATTCTGATGCTGGGAAAGAATGAAGGCAGGAGGAGAAGGGGACGACAGAGGATGAGACGGTTGGTGGCATCACCAACTCAATGGACATGAGTTTGAGCAAGCTCCAGGAGTTGGTGATGGACAGGGAAGCCTGGTGTGCTGCAGTTCATGGGGTCAAAAAGAGTCGGACATGACTGAGCGACTGAACTGAATACATGCTACAACACAGATGAAACTTGAAAACATTCTGCTAAGATTGAAATAAACCAGACACAAACCAGACACAAAAAGACAAACCTACGTAATTCCACTTATATGAGATTTCCAGAATTCCTAAAGTAGCTACTAGAGACCAGGGGGAAGAGGGGTGGAGTGGGAGTTACTGTTTCATGGTTTAGAGTTTCAATTTGGGATGAAGAAAAGATCCTGGAAATGGAAGGTAGTGATGGTTACACAAGAATGTGAGCATATGGTGACCTCAATACTTAAATGGTTAAGATGGTAAACATTATGTATATTTTACCACAGTTAAAAAAAATTAAATACAACCAAAAACAGACTTCTTGACTGTCCTGCCCACCCTCAGTTCCACAAAAGAAACCACCATTGTTGGGGAGCACACCACGCCCATAGCCTGTGGGCTGGTGGTATTTTGAGGCCCACGTGGTCTTGCTGGAGATGAAGCCTAGTACTCCCCAGGGAGCTGTGTTCCAGCCACAGTGGCCAGCTCATGCCGTTCCTCCCACCCACAACATACCCCCACCCTTCCCTCCTTGGTGGCCTTTTCTGTCCCCTGGAGCCAAGGAGCTTGCCCCCCTTCCTCTGGTCTCCATCAGCACTGTCTGCCCTCTTTTCCTCAACAGATGCCACCTCCTCCAGGCAGCTCTGTGCTCCCCCAGGAGTCCCACCACCTTCTTGGCTGGAAGGATCACGTTGCGAAAGTTCTGTGCATTCACAGATGAGTTCCCTGGAAGTTCTTGGTGGGCTCTGAGAACCCTGAAGGACAAGACAGGTGTTCCAGTGCGGTTTCCAGGTGTGCCAGGGTTTCCAGGAAGCAGGCAGGGTTTATAAATCACAGATGGACTAGCTCTGGATCTAGTATTAGCAACATGATTTATGAGCACTTCAAAGAGGAAGCAGTGATTGCCAGGGGTTCCCTAAAAGTGATTCAGGGATTGGCCGTATTTTCTTGGTTTTTAACTTAAAAAAAATAATAATAGCTTTATCATTCTTCCCTGGTGGTTCAGTGGTTAAGAATCCGCCTGCCAGTAGAGGAGACACAGTTTCAATCCCTGGTTCAGGAAGATCCCACATGCCTCGGAGCAACTAAGCCTGAGTGCCACAACTCCTGAAGCCCGAGTGCCTGCGGCCCCTGCTTGCCACAACTAGAGAAAGCCCGAGCACAACAATGAAGACCCAGAGAGGTCAAAAGTAAATAAATAATTTTTTCAAAGAACTTGAACATTGAAAATAGCAGCTTTATTGAGATACAACTTATATACCACAAAATTCACTCTTTTAAATTGAAGTGGAAGTGAAAGTCGCATCCGACTCTTTGTGATCCCATCGACTATACAGTCCATGGATTTCTCCAGGCCAGAATTCTGGAGTGGGTAGCCTTTCCTTTCTCCAGGGAATCTTCCCAACCTAGGGATTGAACCCAGGTCTTCTGCATTGCAGGCGGATTCTTCACCAGTTGAGTCACCAGGGAAGCCCAAGAATACTGGAGTGGGCAGCTTATCCCTTCTCCACCAGATCTTCCAAACCCAGGAATCGAACCGGGGTCTCCTGCATTGCAGGCGGATTCTTTACCAACTGAGCTATGGTGAGTCGGTTTAAATTGCACACCTCAGTGATTTTTAGCTTATTCACAACGTTGTAGAACTATCCGTCACTGCCTATTAATAACTCCTCAACATTTTCATCATCCCGAAAAGAACTCCATGCCCTGCAGCAGTCATTCCCCATTCCCTCTTCTCAATCTCCTGCAACTCCCAGCTTGCTTTCTGTCTCTGTATGTTTGCCTATTCTCGGCATTTCATATAAAAGGAATCATTCTATATGTGACTTTTTGGGTCTGGCTTCCTTCACTTAGGGCAATGTTTTCAAGGTCCACCATCTTGTAGCACTCATCAATCACTATTTTACTCTTGTTACTTATCGCTGAATAATATTCTATTGTATAAATATGCCATGTTTTGTTTATCCAGTCTTCAGCTGAGAGGCATTTGAGTTGTTTCCACTTCTGGCTATGATGAATCATGCTGCTATGAACACTTCTGTCCAAGTTTTGTATGGACATATGCCTTCATTTCCCTTGGGTCAATATCCCAGAGAACTGCTGGGTCACAGGCTCACTCACTTTTGAAACAAGATGGTCCACCAGAACACCAGGACTGACTCTATCAGAATCAGCAAGGCCCTCTATCAGGCTTCTGGAGGGAAAGATAAACAGGGGTAGATGCCCATGCAATTCAGTGGCTGGCCTGTTAGGTAGGTGTAGGCCACCTAGGAAGAGTGCTAACTGTCAAATCTGCTGGGGCAGGGCCTCCCAGCTGGATCAGTGGTAAATCCGCCTGCCCAGGCAGGAGACACATATTCAACCCCACATGCTGCGGAGCAACTAAGCCCACACACCACAACGAACAGTGGCCCCCATCACAGCATGAACGAACCTTGAAGACGCATGCTAAGTGAAAGTAAGTCAGATGCGAAAGGACAAATTCTGCAGGATTCCAGCTGTCTGACATTCCGAGAATAGTCAGATTCACAGACAGAAAGGAGAATGTTGGCGGAGAGAGTGGGGAGTGAGGAGTTACTGTTTGTCATCTTTAACACGCGTGCTAATCCCCTTCACCTGTGCACGACTCTGAGACTACGGACTGCAGCCCGCCAGGCTCCTCTGTCCGAGGGATTCTCCAGGCCAGAACGCTGGAGGGGGGTTGCCACGCCCTTCCCTAGGGGATCTTCCCGACCCAGGGAAGGCTGTCTCTGAGCGTTGCGAGCTGCAGTCCGCGGGGTCGCAAAGAGTCGGAGACGACCTAGCAACTGAACAATGAGGAAGACCTTTCTGGCAAAAACAGCTAACACAGGACCTGAGGTGGGAAGAGCTCTTACCAACAGGCCGGAGGGACGGTCTCTGTTACAGGGAGTCCTGCTCCAAGTGAACAGGCTGCTCTGGTCTGGAACTTTCCAAAGCCTTCCATACAGTCACGTGTCCGAGGGCAAGAGCGCTCGGGCCACACGGTCCTCTGCGTTCAGCGACTTTCCACTGGCGGGAGGCTCCTCTAAACAATCATTCCAAGGAAAACACTGGGGGAAACAGCTTCTCAGGGCAACGCTACCTCAGGAAGGCGGCCAGGTGAACGGCCCCTGCGCTCTGCCCTCCAGGCCCCGAGTGTGGACGGGTGTTCCCTGCCCTCTGCTCAGCACACGGTGCCGGTCCCAACGAAGTCTGCAGAGGAGACAGAAGCCACGAAGAGGGGGTGCATCCAAGATACAGATCTTCCTGGGCAGAGGCTGAGGGTCGGGGTCCGAACGCGGAGAAGAAAGGGAGGGAAATGAAGGGAAGACGAGAACAGCTGAAACGCTCAAGGGTGAGGAGAAGGGCCTCGGGAACCGGAGATGAACTGGGACGAGATAAGAAAAGGTCAGGGAACAAGGCAGGAGTTTGTCCTCGCCTGGCAGGGGCAGGGAGGACCAGGGCCACCCCCCCATCACCTGAGCCCCATCACCTGAGCCCAAAGCGCGGTCAGGCTGAGGCCGTGGGCAGCAAGGGGCTCGGAGACCTTACCCCTGCATTTCTCCAGAGTTCTGACTCAGAAGGACCATGAGTGGGCCCTTCTCTTAAGCCCTCAAGCCTGAAACACTTTCCAGGCCTAAGAACAAAGGGCAAAAGTGTGAGAAACGGCCTTGGTGAGGGCTGGGCAACAGAGGGAAGGAATTTACATTTCTTTAAATAGGCAGGAAACTGGGGGTTGACCACAGTGGGTGCAGAAGCCCACCACCTCGGGGGGGGGGCAAATCCCAGGCGGAGGAAAGGGTCCGCCATCCGGCCAGAGGCCCAGTTTGGCCCAGGAATAACGCCCGTGTATGGACAGAGAGGGGATGTCTCCGAGGGAAGAGGGGCAAGTGAGACAGGCATCACGAGCCAGCCAGCGCCTCCACTCCCAGGGACCCAGCAAAGACTGCGTCCCTTTGTTCCTAACTGAAGCACCAGCCAAGCGCCATCGTTAAGTCCCAGCCAGACTAGAAAGAGACCACATTAGTGGTGTCCCCGCCCTCCCCTTGGCACTGGGATTCGTAATCCTGAAGCACGCCCTTCTCCCTTTAAAGTCACGGTTTCTCAGGGTTGGTCCTCAGCCCCCTCCTCCAGGGCCTGCATTTGCAAGGCAGGCAGAAAAACACTCCCAGGTACCCCCTCATCATCTCACGGTTTTATCTGCTCCTCTGAAAGCATCCGATGACCGTCTGTCGTCGGCGCAGACAATGGGGTTCAAAGCACCTAGTAACTAGCACTGGTATGCTTTGCAGCTCGCACACATTGTCTCATACAGGAACCCTTTCAACATTCCTATGAAGAATTAATAATAGACGCCTGCGTTTACTCTTTATTGAGCACTTCCTAAGTGCCAGGCACTGTGCTAAGTCACCTTATTTAATTCAGAAGGGCTGTGAGGCAGTTATTAGTCACCCCCCTTGACAGGTGGTGATAGAGTGCATACATGATATTCCAACAAACAGACCACTAGTTAACTGCGAGAGTTAGATTGTTTTACAATTTGGATCTGATGACGTTGGCAGAGATAACAGGAGCCGCGTTGCTGAGTCCTATTGGCATCCCCTTAAGTCCTTGGCTCCTCCACCAACATTTTAGCTTCATTCACCAGTTTTTTTCCCCCTATAATTTAAATTTTAACCCACATTTTCCCTCTTAAAGGCAGTCTAGGATATTAAAAAGAAAATCTACTCAGGTCCCAAGACACCCCCTGTCCCACCCCAACCTTCTTTGTCTCCTGGGGCTTCCTTCTAGCCCTCTTCTAGATTGGTGAGCTTTTTCTCTTGCTTTTGCTTTGAAAGGTCCACATTCCCTTCCTCTCGCTATTCTCCAGGATCTCTGAAGGGGGAGATTCCAGTCCCATCAGAGGTGCACATGGCCCTGCAAATACAGGCCTGGGTGCAGTCCCAGCCTTGCCATTCATGTGGGAGAGACGGGCTAGCAAGCCCACTGCAGACTATCACTGAGCTGTCTGTGCTGTGCAGAGCTGTAGAGGGGCCAAAAAAGGTAACCCACCAGCTCTGGCCCCTGTGCCTGGTAAACATGCAATGGGAGGGAGCTATATTTAAAAGTAGGACCTGTCCGCAGCCATGAAGAGGAAGCAGACAGCTTCCAGGGCTGCTGCTGAAGAGGTACTGACACCAACTGGCCTCAAACAGCATCCAACACCGTTAGCATTCTGGAAGAAACTGCCGTCCACAGCCTGCCGCGGCCCCTTGGGTTGAATTTCCAGGAAGCCCTTATAGAATAGCTCTTGTCACCCAGCCCGTCCTGATGACAGCATCAGATCTGCCCTCCAAGGCCTCACTTGAGGGCTTCCTGACTCTGACTGGGGCCATCACTGGCTGGTGGAACGGGGTGGAGTGAAACAGGATGGTCTGAGGTCCCCAAACTGGACCTATGACCTGGGAAAGCCCCCAGCCTGGCCAAAGGGGCCCAAATGAGCCCTAAGTCTCACCCTGCCAAAGGCCCTGCCAGCAAGGGAGAGGGGCAAGGGGGCGGCGTCAGTTTCCAGCGTCCACCCAGTGCTGGTCCATGAATGGCTTGCTCTCTGGGCTCCACTGTGCACAGCCCCTGGGTTTTCTTGGGTTTCACCTCCCCAGAATAATCCTGCTATCAGGGAAGAAAGAAGCGGGCCAGCCTTTTGTCTGCCTGGGGCTCGGCCATCAGAAACCACCCCGGGGATCCCCAGAGGGTAGAGGGTTCTCAGGAAACGGCAGCACCCCAGAAAATGCCTTACTCTTAGTGTTGGGGGAGGGGTGCCTAGGTCTCAGGGCACCAGGAGCTCGGAACACCCGGCTTTCCCCCAGAAAGTCCTGGGATGGGAATCACGCACTGCCTCTTCAGACAGGCAGGCTCTGGCCACTCAAAGTGTGGTCCCCGGACCAGTGGCCCAGGATTGTCTAAGACACAGAATTTCCTGTCCCTCCCCAGACCTGCTAAATCAGAACCTGCGTTTTCACAAGGTCCCCCCTGCTGGCAGGTTCTCTCAGGTAGGAGANCCTGGGACGGGAATCACGCACTGCCTCTTCAGACAGGCAGGCTCTGGCCACTCAAAGTGTGGTCCCCGGACCAGTGGCCCAGGATTGTCTAAGACACAGAATTTCCTGTCCCTCCCCAGACCTGCTAAATCAGAACCTGCGTTTTCACAAGGTCCCCCCTGCTGGCAGGTTCTCTCAGGTAGGAGAAGGGCACTGTACCAGACCATGCCCGAAGCATATGGCCTTTCCCAGGGCCTGTGGTGTCCCAACAGCGTCTACCCAGATGAGCTCAGCCCCCTCCCCCAGGTCAGTTCATTTCATTCACTCAGTAGCATCCGACTCTTTGCGATCCCATGGACTACAGCACACCAGGCTTCCCTGTCCATCACCAACTCCCGGAGTTTACTTAAACTCATGTCCATCGAGTCGGTGATGCGATCCAACCGTCTCATCCTCTGTCGTCCCCTGCTCCTCCCGCCTTCAGTCTTTCCCAGCACCAGGGGCTCTTCCAAGGAGTCGGTCCCCCCAGGTCACAGGACCGGGTTCCTCCTCCAGGCCTCCCTGCCTGCCCCTTCGCTGAGGTCCTGGCTTCCTATCTCTCGTGAGGTACCCCCGGCTCTCAAATTATCTGCCCCTTCCTCCCGCCTCCTTCCTCCTCTCCCTCCTGATTCACTGCAGACCGAGAAACCCCCAAGTGTATTACCACTGCAGGCAAACTGGGAGTCCGCAGGCTCTGAGGAAGGGGCACTCTGAAGAATTAAGCACAAGCCTGAGCCCAGAGTCTGATTTCCAATCAGGCTGCCCCCGGCCTCCTCTGCGGGACCACTTTCATTCACTCAGTCATCACCTGGCTCGGGTCTACCGGGGGCCTCTCCAGAGATGAAAGAGAACACAGAGACCGGTCCCAGGGGGGAGGCAGAGGTACAGACGGCTGAGCCGTGATGTGGCCGGAGCTTGGGCAGAGCTGGGTCTGACAGCAGCAAGGCTACAGAGCCCTGGGAGGGAGCCCCAGTCCCCCAGCGAGGTCCACAGGGGATGGGATGTCTCAGAAGCAGGCAGGGGTTCTGGCCCCACGGGCAATCTGGGAAAGCTGTGTCTTCCTAAGGGGGAATGGGGGCAGCCCCCAAAGAGTGTGAAGCAGTGATGTGACATCAGATAGGTGCTTCAGAAAAGAGCTCTCAGCTCGATATGCAGNCGAGGGTGAGGTGGCAGTGGCTCCGGGTCAGGTGAGCACCAGTCTCCCCTGTCCCGTGCACACCCGTGCTGTGGGGATGCGCCCCTGGCTGATACCCTGCTTCTTCTGGAAAGAGGCCAGCACATTTACCATCTCATCCTCTGCCACTGGAGGAGCTGGTTAGATAGCGCTCGATGGACATGAGTTTGAGCAAACTCCGGGAGACAGTGGAGGACAGAGGAGCCCAGCACGCTGCCGTCCATGGGGTCGCAAAGTGTCAGACACGACTAGGCGACTGAACAACCACAGCAGCCGCACCTCGACAGGCTGCAGGGGACTGGCTCCCCGTAGCTCCCTACACAGTGTCGAGAAGCTTATAATGAAAAGGAGGGTGGCAGGGCAGAGCTGAGGCGCCACCCCCACCCCTACGGAGCACCCACCAGGAGCTCAGGGCCCAGCAAGACAGCAGAAGCGAGGCAGTCAGGCCGCTGCTACCTACGGTGTTGAGAGAAGCAGGGAAACCTGCTTTGTCCCAAATACCTGCAGTGGGAGAGCACTGCCCCCACCAGGGACCCTCAACATGGATTCANCACCAGGAGCTCAGGGCCCAGCAAGACAGCAGAAGCGAGGCAGTCAGGCCGCTGCTACCTACGGTGTTGAGAGAAGCAGGGAAACCTGCTTTGTCCCAAATACCTGCAGTGGGAGAGCACTGCCCCCACCAGGGACCCTCAACATGGATTCAGAAGGAGAGGGTGAGCTGGGCTTCCCCCAGCCCGTGCTCTCAGGCTGCAAAAGGCTTCAAACTGGGAGGCTCCAGCTACGTGCAAATTCTCTCACTGATGCTAGCACCCCAAGCCAGGCCCCCCGTGACCACCCCCGCCCCAGCCCCGAGAGGAACGTGCCAGTGACACCAGTTAACAGGTCAGGAGTGCAAAGTGCTTCAGCCACACACAGGGTCCAGGTGCCAAGAACCCTCTGGCCACGAGTGACGGGATAGGGAGGGATGAGCCCTGGAAAGCTTCTGACCTGGCAAATGAAACAGGGCACAGCTGGGTCCACAGGAGCCCAGGTGGGCTCCTCCTGAGGAAGGCAGAGGATGGCAGGAGATGGGAGTGTGTTTCTGGTGCCAGACAGCCCTGGTTCAAGGTCCCAGTGATGTTCTGGGCTGTGTGTCCTTGGTTTGGGTTTGTCTGGGTTTTGCCCCAGAGTGACTCCCTTCTCACCAAGATCACAGGAAGGCAGATAAGCTCTCAGCTCGTCAGCAAGGGCGCCCTCTCTCCTTTTTTTTTTTTTT
>SJYV01014757.1:307912-326783 GCA_006410875.1 Neotragus pygmaeus
GGGACCAACAGCCCAGTGGGAGGGGGGCCCGGCTGGGGCAACCAGCGAGAGAGAAGAAGCAGTAGCCAGCCGTGACTGGCCTTAAGGGTCATCATGAGAAGTCTGGACTGTGTTCCATGAGCAATAGGGAGCCACCAAATGTTGTTGGTTGTCCCCAACCCATAGGGCTTCTCAAGAGGGAAGCAAGATAATGAGATCTGGGCTCTGGCATGTAGGATGGATCAGGGGAGGCCACATAGGAGGTAGCAGCCCCGGGCTGGGAGTGGGTGGTCTCTCGAGACCTGGCGGTCAGGAGGCCTGGCACTCAGGCCCCACCCGGCTGTGCAGGGGAGGGTGTCGAGGACGGCTGAGAGCTCCCCTGGTGGTCCAGTGGTGTAGAAGTGAAGTGATGTGAAAGTCGCTCAGTCACGTCCAACTCTTTGCCACCTGGTGGACCATAACAGTCCGTGGAGTTCTCCAGGCCAGAATACCGGAGTGGGTAGCCTCTCCTTTCTCCAGGGGATCTTATCAACCCAGGGATAGAACCCAAGTCTCCCACATTGCAGGTGGATTTTTTTTACCAGCTGAGCCACCAGAGAAGCCCCAATTCAACCTGCCAAAGCGGTCAAGAATCCACCTGCCAAAGCAGGGACAAGGCTTCTGTTCCTGGTCCAGGAAGATCGCACATGCTGCACAGCAGCTAAGCCTGTGCCGCGCAGCTGCTGAAGCCCTCACGCCTGGAGCCTGTGCTCCGCGGCAAGAGAAGCCGCCGCCACGAGCAGCTTGCACACAGCAACGAAGAGGAGCCCCTGCTCACCACCGCTCGAGAAAGCCCGAGCGGAGCAAGGGAGACCCTTCTCCAGGGTACCTTCCCGGTCCAGGGGCTGAACCCACATCTCTGTGCGGCCTGCACTGGCAGGCAGATTCTTTACCACTAAGGCCACCTGGGAAGCAACGAAGACCCAGAAGAGCCAGAAACAAAAATTTTTTTTTTTTTTTTAAAGGATGGTTGAGACTTGGTGGCACAGGGGACAAGAACACGGGCCACGTGGGTTCAAACCCCAGCTCTGCCACTTACGCAAAGTGTCACGTTAGGGAGGTCATCTAGCTTCTCTGCGCCTCAGCTTCCCCATCTGTAAACTGAGGGATGCTGAAAGCATCCACCTCCTCGTGCTGACGATGTATAAACGCTAAGAACGGTGCTGCACAGAACAGCAGGCGCTCTGCTAGCAGTGGCTCTGATGGATAGGAATCAATCAGAGTGTAGATTTCCTACAGGTGGCTCTTGCAGGAAAGGGTGTGGGGAGCACGCGTCATTTAGGGAGGGGACAGAGACCCTGTCACCGAGGCCAAGACGGACAGAGCTGCACAGGATCAGGGCCAGCACCTCTCCAAGGCTGGGACAGAGCTCACCAGGTCCCTGAGGGCACAGAGTTGGGCTTGTCGTCTGCCAGACCTTGTTGGTAGAGGACAGATGACCAGCGTCCACAGTCCCAGGCACAGTGTTCAGGGAGCAGTGCCAGGTGGGGCCAGGGGATCCCCAGGAGCTGATACCCCAGGGCTGGGATCAATCACAGCCCTGGGGTCCCTTGCCATTCTGACCAGGAAGGGGAGGCAGGGCCAGCCTTGGGCACATGAGAGTTTCTAAGTCCTGAGCTTCTGCAAACCTGACCCAAGCTGGCAGAGCGCGAAGATGTATTGTCAACTAGAGACAGCCTTGTGCAGGGACAGACCACCCAGCCTTCGCTCCCAAAAATCAAAGAACTGACTTTCATTTAGGAACACACAGAGCTGCCAGGCTGAGACTGAAAGAAAGTAAGACCAGGTCTGGACGCCCCCGGACACAAACAGTGACCCACCCACGACCTGCACAAAGGCCTCCCCACAGAGAAGGGCCACTAGCAAGACAACATCAGACAGCCACACTTTCAAAGGGCGCAAGAGCCATTAGTGTAAGGAGACGCCCACCAACGAGGGTGCTGGCCCCGAGCACCCCCGCCTCTCCACCTGGAGATCTCCTAAAAGAAGAAGAAATCAGAGATGATAAAGATAACAAAGGAGCATGGCGGGGGATGGGGGGTGCTGGTCTAAAAACTTGAGATAAAGAATGCCTCCTCTAACCATGAGGCTCAAGGAGGCAGACACCCAAGGTCCCACGGTGCAACTTTGTGCAACCAAGTTAGCTTTCACTTTCCTTTTCATCTGGGGTTTTTAAGCTCTCTCTCTCTCTTTTTAGCTGCACCATTCAGCTTGTGGGATCTTGATTCCCTGACCAGGGATCGAACCTGTGCCGCCTGCAGTGGATGCGCAGAGTCCTAATCACTGGACTGCTAGGGAAGTCCCTAAGTCCTCCCCGACCACAGCCCAGCTCAAACACACCTTGGGCCACCTCCCAGAGGAAGGAACACCAAGGCAGCCCTTCGAGGGCTCCCAGCTGCCCGGTCCTCTGAGTTGGCGAGAGAAGCCGACAGACATGTTGCTCCTGCTCCAGCAACAATCCTCCAGCAGTGACTCTGGGTCCCGGGTTCCAGGCTCACTCTGCCGTCCACGTACACTTCTGGCTCCTTTTCCCCTGGGGGCTTGAGGTCTGCCCCAGTCAGTGAACCCCGGGCCACAGGCAGGGAGAAAGGCCAAGAAATGAAGGAGGGGATGAACNTGCTCCAGCAACAATCCTCCAGCAGTGACTCTGGGTCCCGGGTTCCAGGCTCACTCTGCCGTCCACGTACACTTCTGGCTCCTTTTCCCCTGGGGGCTTGAGGTCTGCCCCAGTCAGTGAACCCCGGGCCACAGGCAGGGAGAAAGGCCAAGAAATGAAGGAGGGGATGAACGAGACCACCGAAGACTCACAGGGCTCAGGATTCAGAGGTTTCCAGAACAACTGCCTTCAGCAGGGGCCAGCACACCACAGCCTGCAGGCAAACCCCGCTAACCAAGTTTTCTCTGGATGTGGCCACGCTGCTGAGTTTAGGTTCCTGGACGCACTCTCTGTTGGTACTGTCTATCATAGTGGCCGAGTGGCTCTAGGGACCCCACAAGGTCAAATATATTTACCACCTGGCCCTTTACAGACCAAGCTGGCCCAACCCTGGCCCAGAAGGAACCTTGAAGGTCATCTAGCCCATCCTCCAGCCTCCCAAGAACTTTCCAACCCTTCCATACTGTAAACCTCTCACTCCATGAAGACAGACCACCCACCTTCCATTGGAACTCCCGACAAAGGGGCTTACCACCTTTGAGATCATTCCTTCCATTGCTCCACAACTCCAACCATCAGAAAGTTCTTTCTTCTCTATACTGTATCTTTCACTGCAGCTTCATTGCCCACCTTCTGTCCCCTAAGGTCGAGGAGGTCCCCACCAGACTTCAAGCTCTTGGCCCCCATCCTCTGGCTCCAAGAGGCCTTAGATCCATCAAGGGCCTGAATCCCTTCCCAGTCCTGGCTGGCTGCTCCTCCCTGGCTGTGTCCAGAAAGACCACAACCGTCCTCCTGAGTGCAACATCCCCCAGGGTCTGCTAGGCTACACGGGGTGTCTTGTACATGAGTGGTGGACAGCTTTCCTGGGATTTGAATCCTTTCCTGTCAAGCAGTATTGTGGTCAATCCATCCCACTGTTCAAAGTTTGTTGAGCATCTCAAGGGCAGAAACCCCTCCAGATCAATCTGTACAACCCCAGTACCTGGCATGTGCTTCACTGAATGAATGAGAAAGCTGAATGAATGAATAGGTCATGACAGGAGGTGAGAAAGAGATTCATCATTATCACCATTATTACCATTCCACAGGAGCAGGGATCAGCAAACGCACAGACAGTGCTGGCCACGGGAGCCCAGGGGTGGGAGCACTGAGGGAGGTCACAGAAGGTCCAGGCAGCCTGGGAACCCAGGAAGGATTTACCAGGGAGCCTCAGGTCTGCATCTTGGGGCCACTGAGTACAGGTCGGGACTGCAGAATAGCACAGTCCACATTCCAGTAACTCAGGTCCCCCTGTACACAGGCTTTCCAAGGAGCATCTGAGACTTAGCACCAGGGTGCCCTTCAGTCATCAACACTCAGAGGACACAGAAGCAGGGGGGAAGGCAGAGGTTTGTTCCAGGAGGACTCTATGACAAGGCCAATGCTTGTGTGAGAGAGTGTGAGTGAGTATGCCTCTAGGCACGGGTGAGCCTGCTAGAGTGCATGTGATACACAGCTATCCGTGAAGCAGGCAGCTAATAGCGAGCTGTGCAAAAATCCAGCGTGAGGGCTAGGCTCCTCCACTGAGCATCTCTGCCCAAGAAGACAGGCCTGGGATCCAATAGCTCCAAAGATTTGATTCATGCAACACATCCTGAGAGATTCCCTGGGTCAGCTGTACTGTAAAACCACGCATGACGTAGCCCATGTCCACCAAACTCTCCAAATCCAGTGGAGGAAGGTATTTCTATTCACTAGTTAGACTAGGGCAGGGAGGTGTTATAGGGCTAAGGGTGTAAACCCAGTTCGAGGCCCCTGGACCTTAAAGCTTTGAGCGTGCTCAGTCACTCAGTTGTATCCGACTCTTTGTGACCCTGTGGACTGTAGCCCACCAGGTCCTCTCTCTCCATGGGATTTCCCAGACAAGAATACTGGAGTGGGTTGCCATTTCCTCCTCCAGGGCATCTTCCCGATCTAGGGCTCGAACCCGAGTCTCCTGCATTGGCAGGCAGATTCATTTATTGCAGGCAGATTCTTTTACTGCTGTGCCATCAGGGAAACCCTGAAGCTTTAATACCAGGCACTTAATTTTGCAAGGGAGAAAGGGAAAAATACTTTTTATTTTTGCCTCATGTAGAATTTTAATAAGTCACTCAAATTCTCATGAAACAGGATGCTCTGTAATGAGGAGAGTGGAGGAGACGTCCCCCCAAGAGGAGGTGAGGAGCAAGGAATAAAAAGAAGGAAGCTCTCTGCAAAGATGAAACCTCCAGAAATCGCGCCACGTCCTTCCACATCACCCAGGCAGGGCAAAGAAAACCAGTGCTTAAACCTCTGTAAGAAATAGTTCCCAGTTAAAGCATCTTTCTGCCAGAGACCAAGGCCTCAAACAGAAGCCGACCTGGCTGGGTTCTGGCTGACCACTCGCCAGGAATTCAGACAAACCCTGAATTCTCTCTTCTGCCCCACCTTCAACCAAAACAGTCAAACGGGTATAATCCAGGGCAGGTGAGGGAATTTCAACTCTAAGGTGGATCCCTTTGCACCAAAGACACAATCAGGAGAGTCAGAAGCCCTTGCCTTTCTCTATGGGAGGAAACAGAAGCACTCAGTTATTCCCACCCATCTTTCTCTGGGTAAAAGGCAATTCACTGGAAAGATACAGATAAGATGGGGTGGGCTACCTCCCCTCCCCCTTCCCTAGCAAACCTCCTTAACTCGGCTCCCTTCACCCTTTTGGCAAATTCCCAGCCCTCCATCTCCACATCTCTTCCTCCTTCCCTCAGAGAAAAATCTAGAGAGGAGAAAAAGCAACTGGGGATGTGGGAGACAAGAAATGAAGAATTCCAGGACAGCCCCGCCTTTTCGGAGTTCAGTGGTGACGAGGAGTCGGGTGCTGGCAGGGCGTCCATGACATCATCGTTTCGGATTCCGAATAAAAAGACAACGTTCCCATAGCCAAACGCTCCTCTCCCCACCCTCTCTGTGGGGAATTGAAACACAAGCTTTTAGCATGCTGCAAAAACACCACAGCTGCATTTTAAGATGCTGTATTTGGGTCCAGCCTTTAAGTGGTTCCCCTCATTACCTCCCTTTGAACTGGGCCTCTGGATAAGCGCAGGGTAATTAAAATTTCCTGTCTAACCTTGACCGCTCCACCAGCTCCTGTTACAGCCCTGGACACACACTGTAGAGTCAGTTTCTTCGGGGCCCTCTCCCTCTTCGTTTTAAAATCAGGCCACTATTCTCTGGGCCCAGGCTATCCAGTAACACGCTTGGAGATGGAATGGGAACTTTTTCTGGCCGGGCTGGTGATGCCTCTGGCTTCCCACACTCATTAGAAAATTCTCTCTCTTCTACAACACACCAGGTCCCAACAATATAAAGACAAATGATCCCCACTCCAAGGATCCACTGTGTTCACAGGCTGGCAAGAATCCAGGGGTTTTTAAAACCCTGAAATGTAGGAAATCCCTAGGCAAAATACTTTTAAATAGTATTAAAGAGATCAAAGCACGTTTTGCAATGTCTAAGTGAGTAGAGGCCCAGACAAAAAGAATGGGCATACTCTGATCCGGTCAAATCAGGTTCTGGGTGAACTCAAAGGCGACATCACAATCTGGATCTAGAGACTGGTTAGAAACGAAATTCTTGCTGAAAGTAAGTGCACTCCTGGCACAAGTAGGGGTTTTCTGCTGGTTTTGTTTTGTTTTGTTTGCAGTTAGACGGCAACTCCATCTGATCCCCCTTCTGTTGGGGTAGGAATCATTCTGGCTTGGGTTACTTCTCACACATTCCTAAATCACCTAAATAGTCGAACGTGGTTAAGACTCTGACGTTCCTAAACCTGAGGGCTCCTTGGAAGGGGCTCCCCACCGCTGCAGTCTCCCAGGAGGCCAGGACGAGACAGTCACGGTGCACCCCAACTGGACACCTCTGCCCGCCCTCAGTAATGAGCTGAAGGGGGTCCCCTCGAAACTCACAGCCACCCAGACCTGCAGAATGTGACCTCTATGCTAGTAGGATCTTTGCAGACGTGATAAATTGAATTAGGATGAAGCCATACTGTGGAATTCCCTGGCGGTCCAACAGTTAGGACCCTGCACTTCAACTGCAAGGGGCAAGGGTTTGGTCCCTGGTTGGGGGACAAGGATCCGCCACGTCCCTGAGCATGGCCACAACTCCTGGGAGTCACAACTCCTGAGCCCGAGTGCTGCGACTACTGAAGCCCATGTTCCTAGGGCCTGAGCTCTGCACCAGGAGGAGCCACGGCAATCAGGAGCCTGCGGACCGCTCGCCACAGCGAGAGAAAGCCTGGCCAAAGCAACGAAGACCAGCACAACCGAAAAAAATAGACGATGAAATCACTGGATTCGGGTGAGCCCTAAATCCAATGACAGGTGTCTATACAGGAAGACCACCTGGAGACAACACACAGGGAGAATGCCCTGGGGCTCTCAAGGGCAGAGACTAGAGTGATGTGTCTATAAGCCCAGGATGCCAAGGATTGTTGGCAACCACCAGCAGCTAGAAGAGGCATGAAAGCGTTCTCCCCTAGAGCCTGTAGAGAGAGCGTGGCCCAGCTGACACCATGACTTCAGTTTCCAGCTGCCAGAATGGTGAGAAAACACATCTCTCTTGTTTTAAGGCACCAGCTTGCGGTCCTCGTTACAGCAGCCTGAGGACTCACATCCACTCACCCCGCAGGGCAGTGAGTAAATCCCTTCAACAACCCCCCTGGGTGCAGCCCCAGAGGGACCAGTAAGCCAGCAAGCAGCCACGCACGTCCACACTCCATGTCCGCACTCCACAGCTCAAGCTGCAGGAGAAACCAGCTTCAAAGGATAAAGCAGCCACCACAAAGTGTTTACGGACAACACAGAATCTGCACATCCACCCAAATTACAGCCGTGAAAATGAGTGCCACAAACCTACTGGCCTCGCCACAGGCCAAGCAACGCACTAACTGCTTCACATACATAATTCATTTAACTCCCACAATAATCTCACAAGCCAGGTGCCATTCTATTCCCATCTGACAGAAAGGGGAAACTGAGGCACAGAGCCTTCCAGCAACCTGCCTAAAGTAACCTTTGAAGTAGCAAGTGGTGGAGTTGGTTTGAACCCAGGGAGCCTGGCTCCAAGTTCATGTTCTTAACAGTCTCACAACACTGCTTCTGCAATGGATAAAATATGGACAGCATGGAAAACAAGTTAATGTGTTACGTGTTCTTTTTTCACATGATTTTTTTTTTTTTCAGTTTAAGCATAAAAAGCAAAGAAAGTAGAAAAAGGGAGGAAGAGGTATTTTTCCAGTAGTCATCTACGGATGTGAGAGTTGGACCACAAAGAAGGTTGAGTGCCAAAGAACTGATGCTTTCGAATTGTGGTGCTAGAGAAGACTCTTGAGAGTCCCTTGGACTGCAAGCAGATCAAACCAGTCAATCCTAAAGGAAAGCAATCCTGAATATTCATTGGAAGGTCTGATGCTGAAGCTGAAGTTCCAGTACTTTGGCCACCTGATGNGGTGCTAGAGAAGACTCTTGAGAGTCCCTTGGACTGCAAGCAGATCAAACCAGTCAATCCTAAAGGAAAGCAATCCTGAATATTCATTGGAAGGTCTGATGCTGAAGCTGAAGTTCCAGTACTTTGGCCACCTGATGCCAAGAGCCGGCTCATTGGAGAAGACCCTGATGCTGGGCAAGACTGAAGGTGGGAGGAGAAACGGACAACAGAGCATGAGATGGTTGGATGGCATCACTGACTCAATGGACACGAGTTTGAGTAAGCTCCAGGAGATAGTGGAGGACAGGGAGGCCTGGCGTGCTTCAGTCCCTGGGGTCACAAAGAGTCAGACATGACCTAGTGGCTGAAAAACAACAACAAGGTACACTTTAGGTGGAGCAGACACGTGGCAATCACCAGCTGCTGGCTGGATAAGGTGACGCCATAGCAACGCACTCACAGGGAAGGGAGAGGATCGGAGAGGGGTGGGCATGCCTAGGAGGCATAGGTACCTGGAAGACCCCCACGAAGTGCTTTCCTTGCCCAGCCCTCAGAGAGCAGCTGCAGAAAAGGTTCAGTGCAGGAGTGACTGGATGTGAAGGGGGCTGTGAGCAACAGTGAGGTTTTCAAGAGGACTTACCTAGATGGAGCGTTTTTTTCTAAGTTATGCAGTTTTTTTTTTAAGTCTTGTAGGACAGCAGGAAGAGAGAAACATGAAAGAGGGCCAGCAGGAAATCTGTGAGCAAAGCTGGGATCAAGGACCTTATCAACTGCAAAGGGCACCTACAGGAAGGTGGCAGTGCCAGGCCAGCAGGTGGCAAATCCCCAGATGCCAGGCCCCACAGCAGCCTTGCGGGTAGGAGGGGGATGAGGACTGAAGGGCAGAGCTGAGTCAGAGGGGTCCAGGAGACAAACTCTCCCTGGCTGGGAGCTCCTGATCCTGGTGGGGTGGGGGGAAGCAAGAGTTCAGCTGCCTCCCAGCGGAGGAAACTGGGCAGGAACCCCTGAGGGGGGGACCCCATCCCGCCCAGGTGGACGCTCACGGGGGCCAGGGCCAAGGAGTCGCTATTTGTGCCCGTGTGGGTGGCAGGGCGGGGAGGGTTTCGGACACAGACGTGGGGCTTGGAGCCAAAGCTGGGGAGCGGCTCTCAACAGAACGCCCCTGTTTCATGTCTCAGGCTGACCTGGCACTCGTCACCCACTCCACTCACTCAGTTCTCACCAAACCCTTGAAAGAGGGCTTTTCTGGGGGCTCAGTGGGAAAGAATCTGCCTGCCAGTGCAGGAGACGTGGGCTCTGTCCCTGATCTGGGAAGATCCCACATGTGGCAACTAAGCCAGGGGGGCCAGAACAGCTAAGCCTGTGCTCTGGAGCCGGGGAGCCGAAACTACTGAAGCCCCGATGCCCTAGAGCCGGCGCTGCCCCACAAGGGAAGCCAGGGCGGTGAAAAGTCCAGGCACCGCAACTAGAGAAAAGCCCGGGCAGCAACGAGGACCCAGCACCGCCAAAAATAAACTTAAAAATTCAACTAAAGAAAACCTGAAAGGAACAGCTGCCCCCATTTTACAGATGAAGAGCGAGACATGGTTACGCAACTTGCCCACGATCACAGCGAACGACCCTGGAATGAGGGCGAGGGGGTCTCTGTCTGTACCTTCTCCAAACTCAAAATGGATAATTGGGTCCTGATAATAGATTTAAGGGGGGCTTCCCAGATGATGCTAGTGGTAAAGAACCCACCTGCCGATGCAGGAGACACAGGTTCAATCCCTGGGTGGAAAGTTCCCCTGCAGAAGGGCATGGCAACCCACTCCAGTATTCTTGCCTGGAGAATCCCATGGACAGAGGAGCCTGGAGGGCTACAGTCCATGGTGCTGCAGAGTCGGACACGACTGAAGCGACTTAAGTACAGCACAGCATTAGATTTGGTGGGGAGGGAAGGGTTTTTCCAAACCACCATCAGGGAAAGCATGATTCTCCCAACGGTCCCTGTCCCTGGCAGTCACAGCAGCTACCAGGCCCTCACAGGAAGGTGGTGATTTTACCACAGTGCACACACCAGCTTCCTCAGTAAGAGTCCCACTGCCAAGCCCTCTGCCAGTCACCGCAGGGGTGGGGCATGTGGCTGAGGCCCGGCCAATCAGAGCAATGAATTCCTCTGGCCGCAGTAATAGATTCAGAGCCAATCAAAAACAATAGTAAAGCTACAAAAGACACACACACAATAAGGCCTTTGCTGTGGTTACCCTTCCCACTGGATTTACTGGAGCTGCTGTGGCCACACCACCACCACCAGGGATAAGCCACCTGAGAATGGGGACCACACAGAGAGGAAGCTGGCTCAGAAAGAGACAAGCACCTCTGAGGGCAGCACTGAGCTCCCAGATACAGCCACACCTGACACCAGCCCTTTTTTCTTAACTTCTTGAGCCCATCAATGCCCCTTTCGTTTCTGCCAGTTTTGGTTGCGAGTGGCAGAAAACCCCACCTTAGACTTGAGACTGACACAGTAGCCCTGGAGAAAGAAGTCCCACACTTGACTAGGCCGCCAGTTCTTCGGGACCCTAGAGCACACACTGCCTGCCCTTTAGCTTGACCTTCTTTCAGCACCTGTTTCCTCATCGGTGCCATCTTGCTTGATCTCCCAAGCCCCTCTGATTGTGTTCCGTTCAGTCCAACTCTTTGCGACCCCGTGGACTGCAGCAAGCCAGGCCTCCCTGGCCAACACCAACTCCCAGAGTTTGCTCAAACTCATGTCCATTGAGCCGACGATGCCATCCAGCCATCTGATTGTGTGGACTCCCTTTATTACTCTCAGGCAGCCAACAAACAAACAGCCTTTCGAAGACCGTTCCACAGAAAAAACATAATAAACATAAATGAAAGTGATCTGAATGACCCCAAAGCGAGAGGAAGGTGACAGTCCCTGCGATGCCCTCTCTAAAGCCACCTGGACTGGGAGGAACCGCGGGGCCCTGGGAGCAGTCAGTCGGGGAAGAGGACGCCAGGAAAGGCATAGCCCCAAAGAAGTCAAAGGGGTGCTGACAAACCGCGCATGTTTCCGTCTCCCCCCCAGTCGGTCTTCCGTCTCGACTCAGCCTCCCTCGCTGTGCTAAGTCGCTTCAGTCATCTCTGACTCTGTGCGATCCTAGGGTTCGAAGCCCGCCAGGCTCCTCTGTCCATGAGAGTCTCCTGGCAAGAATACTGGAGTGGGTTGCCATGCCCTCCTCCAGAGATCTTCCCCACCAGGATCAGACCGCATCTCTTATGTCTTCTTTGCTGGAGAAGGAAACGGCAACCCACTCCAGAAATTTTGCCTGGAAAATCCCGTGGATGGAGGAGCCTGGTAGGCTACAGTCTATGGGGTCGCCAAGAGTCGGACAGAGCCACTTCACTTCGCTTTCTTTTCTGTCTTCTTTACCACTAGCGCCACCTGGGAAGCCCCAGGGCTCCTTAATGGCCCAAATTACACCCATCAGGTGTTAACTCCAGGAGAAAGCAATGGCACCCCACTCCAGTACTCTTGCCTGGAAAACCNTTCGCTTTCTTTTCTGTCTTCTTTACCACTAGCGCCACCTGGGAAGCCCCAGGGCTCCTTAATGGCCCAAATTACACCCATCAGGTGTTAACTCCAGGAGAAAGCAATGGCACCCCACTCCAGTACTCTTGCCTGGAAAACCCCATGGAGGGAGGAGCCTGGTGGGCTGCAGTCCATGGGGTCGCTAAGAGTCGGACACGACTGAGCGACTTCCCTTTCACTTTTCACTTTCATGCATTGGCCAAGGAAACGGCGACCCACTCCAGTGTTCTTGCCTGGAGAATCCCAGGGACGGGGGAGCCTGGTGGGCTGCCGTCTTTGGGGTCGCACAGAGTCGGACACAACTGAAGCAACTTAGTAGTAGGTGTTAACTCCAGAGAACAAACCCTGGAAGCGAGGGACTGGGAAATTAGGGTGTCGAGGAAGCCGAGGATACGCGGTGGTTCCGGGTACCAATCTGCCGACCTCAGTGCCAAGGCTGGAGCTGGACACAGTCCGGCCTCAGGAAGGGGCTCAGGCTCCTGCCACACAGCGCCGGCCACAGCGCCTTTAAATAGAACCTCCGCGGGTAGGACAAACACGTTCCAGGCGCTTTTTAAAACGCCCCAAGCAAGACCTGGCCGGCGGCCTCCGGTCCCCCCAGGCATTTCCCGGTCTTGGCGCAATTCTCCAACAAATATTAATAGCTCAGTTGGGAGCTTATGGTGTGCAAAATACTTTCTGGCCTTAAAAGGCAGGATGATTTTTTTCTCCCCACTCTCCAGATGAAGAAACTGAGGCCCAGGGAGCTGCCAGGCTACAAGGCCGACTGCTAGTACAGGCCGCCAGGCAACGCTGCCTCCATCGCCCGGGGCTGGGTCTCCCCCGAGGGGCACGACCGGAATGAACCCCCGCCGGACCAGTTGCCAGCTGCCGGGTCCGGTTCCGACGGGCGCCTCCTGTCCAAGAGGCAAGAAGGGGGAACACGGCCAAGGCGACGCCCCCAGGAGGCTCCCCAAAGGCGCTCGCTCCCGGAACGTACTGATCTTCTGCGAAGAGTTTAACAAACCCCCAGTTCTCTGTCTCCGCGGGTTTATCAAACCCCGCGCAGCAGCCAAGGATAAGTTTCCTCCTTTGTTTTTAAAAGATAAAGGACAAAGAAGGCTAATTTCTCCCTCGGGAGATAAAGTTGGCAGGTGAGGCGCAGCGCGTCTCGGTTTCCTAGAAGTTGCGCGCTGGGCAATCTCCGAGCCAGGCGGCGGAGGGGGCGGGATCCGCCGTCTGGACCCCTGAGCCCAGGATTCGGGCTCGGTTGCCCGAGCGGAACTTCTGAGCTGGATCAGGGAGAGCCGCAGCTCCTGCCCTCGGTGTCCCAGCCGGGCTGGATCACTCAGCACCACCGCGCCGGGATCGCTCGGGGCTTGCGGGATCTTGGGGGCGTCAGGGTTAAACGATAAAGAAACCGCTACACTGGCTCCCTCCGTACTACCCCAAACGGGCCCGGGACTCCGAGAGACCGCCCCACCGCCACCGCCCCCTCCGTCCGCGGCTGCGGGTCCCCGGGTCCCCGGGGGCGCACGGCGCGAGCGCTCACAGTTTGAACAAGCCCTCCAGGTCCTTGATGAGGCGGCGGCTGAACTCCGGGAACTCCGAGTAGGGGTGGAAGACCCTGCAGCGGCGGGGCCGCGCCGCGCCCTCGTTGATGTCCAGCCGTCGGTTCAGCTGCGCGCTCAGCTCGGCGTCGGCTCTGGCGGTGGGCGCCCAGGCGGGCGGCTGTGGCTGGGGCCCGGGGTCCGGGGCGGCGCCGGGCGCGGGCTGGAGCGCGCTGTCCCCTTCCTCCCACTGCAGGCGCCGCTGCAGCTTGCTCGCCAGCTCCTCGCCGGCCATGGCCTCGGGGAACCGGAGACTCGGGGACTGGGCGGGCAGCGCGCTCCCGGGCGGCTGGCGACTCTGCGACACTTTGCCGAGACGGCGGGGACCCGGCGGGTGGGTGGAGCCGTGGGCAGGCGGGGCGGAGCCGCGGCTTTAAGGAGGAGCTGTGGCTCGGGGACCGCCCGCCCCGGAGGCCACAGGTGCCCGCCTGGCCCGGGGATGTCGGCCGGCCGAGCGCTTCCCGGGGTGGGGCGCGGACCCTCGGATCACCCCTGAGCTTTCCGCCCGCTCCCGGGGGCCCGGGGACCCTGGAGTCCTCCGGGAACGGCAGCGGGTGAAAGTTTCACTACCGTTCTGGCGGTTCCTTTCTCGTCTCCCAGAAGCGCCCCGACTGCCTGCGGGCGCTCGCGGCCGGTGACGGACTGGGGGTGGGGGGAGCCGAGCGCCCCCGAGTGACCCCCGCGCGCCCCCAGGACTGCGCATGGCATCCCCGCCGCCCCTGCTCTCGCGGTCTGGGAGAGGGAGGCGCCCTCAGCGAGCGCGGGGAAGGGCGAGCTGACTTTTAAACACTCACTCTAAAGACATGTTTCCAAAACATGCTAAAAATACTAAAAACAAATAAGCAAACAGGGGAAAAAAAAAATAAAGGCAGGCCGAGACGAACTCCTGGCTCCCTGTGGTGAGACACCAGAGTCACTTCGGGCTCTGACTTTTTCTGTGAAACGCAAGAAAGTAAAAAAGAAGCTTGAAAATAAAGAAATAAGTCAGCATTTTAACACCACGGTTAAAAAAAAAAAAAACCGTCACTCCCTAAGGAAGGCTGATGTGGATGGATGTTACGTCAGCCAAGCTTTGAGAAAAATCTTGTAAACACCTCTCTGCCCCCGAGGACTCTGCCCTGACTTGGTTCTGACTGCCTGGGGGCTGCCGCCCAGGGCCTGTCCCCACTGCTGGCTGTGGGCACCTCAGATCCAGGACCAGTCTTTGGCACTGGGGTGTGTAGGGCCGGAGGGGGTCCTGCAGGGATTCTGAGCATCAGGAGAGGCCTGTGTGCTCATTCCCTCAGTCCTGTAGGACCCTCTGCCACCTCATGGACTGTAGCCCAGCAGGCTCCTCTAGCTGTGGGGATTCTCCAGGTGAGAATACTGAAGTGAGTTGCCATGCTCTCCTCCACAGATCTTCCCTATATATATATGTCTATATAAAATTAGGGAAAATATTAAATTTTAAATAAAGTGATCAAATAGAACCTTTTCAACATCCCTACTGGGAAGCCCCATACATATATATATTTTTTTAATTAGGGAAAAATTAAATTTTAAAATAAAGTGATCAAATAAAATCTTTTAAACATCCCTAGTGGGGCTTCCCAGGTGGCACTAGTGGTAAACACCCTTTCTGCCAATGCAGGAGACATAAGAGACACAGATGTGACCCCTGGTTCACAAAGATCCCCTGGAGGAGGAGGGCATAGCAACCCACTCCAGTATTCTTGCCTGGAGAATCCTCATGGGCAGAGGAGCCTGGTAGGCTATAGTCCATGGGGTCACAAAGAGTCGGACACGACTAAGCTACTGACACACCCACATCAATACTACTGTGCAAATATGACCTATATTTTGTAAAATACATTTCTATGCACAGGAGAAAAAAACTAAAGAGAAAGAGGCCAAATTATTATTTTGAAAAATGATTATATTGCTCGATCGGCTGTGCTTGCTCTTTGTCAACTCGTGGGCTTTTCTCCCGTTGTGGCAAGTGGCGGCCACTTGCTGGCTCTGGTGCACAGGCTTCTCGCTGCGGTGGCGTCTCTTGCTGTGGAGCACAGGCTATAGCGTGAGAGGGCTTGTGGACTCAGTCGTTTCCGCTTCCAGGCTCGAGCACAGGCTCAGTAGCTGTGGTGCCCGGGCTTAGTTGCTCCATGGCACGTGGGATCAGCCCAGACCAGGGGTCTCCTGCATTGGCAGGCGGATTCTTTACCACCGAGCCACCGGAGAAGCCCAGGATCACATTATTAACCGCTGTAATAATTTAAGTCCAACCATTTCCGTCAGCTATTTTAATTCTCACTTCTCTGAATTTTCTACAATGACTACACAGAACTGCTATAACAAAACAAATATGATTGCTTGCAATGGAACAGTACCACAGGGGAGCTATGTTAGCTGTAGAGCAGTTGAAAGTATTTTGCCTGTGTCACCCCATAAATGTGTTTCTTTCACTAACATTCCCGGGGGATGGCTACAGGAGATTTTACCTTTCTTCTGTCCATGGAATTCTCCAGGCAAAAATACTGGAGTGGGTTGCCGTTTCCTCCTCCAGGAGATCTTCCTGACCCAGGGATTGAACCTGCCCTGCAGGCAGATTCTTTGCCGTCTGATCCATCAGAGAAGCCCCTTTGCATTTCACAGGGAAAATCAAATGTGTCTTACCTCCAGGACTTCTTTTCAGTTCCCTACTGCTATGTAACAGACCATCCCCAAACCTAAGGCCCAAACAACACATTTACTTTGCTCACAAATCTTCACTTTGGACAGACCTTCATGGGGAACTCCCTCCTCTGGTGCAAGGTGGGATAGCTCGGAGGCTGGAGGGGAGAACCCATCTGAAGACTTATTCCCTCCCAGGTATGGACTGACACTGGCTGATGCTTGGCTAGAACACCTTCGTGTGGTCTGTGCTTCCTCCCAGCATGGCCGCCGGGCTCCCAGGGCGGGCTTGCAAAGAGGCTGAGGGAGGTAGAAGNCTCACAAATCTTCACTTTGGACAGACCTTCATGGGGAACTCCCTCCTCTGGTGCAAGGTGGGATAGCTCGGAGGCTGGAGGGGAGAACCCATCTGAAGACTTATTCCCTCCCAGGTATGGACTGACACTGGCTGATGCTTGGCTAGAACACCTTCGTGTGGTCTGTGCTTCCTCCCAGCATGGCCGCCGGGCTCCCAGGGCGGGCTTGCAAAGAGGCTGAGGGAGGTAGAAGTTTCATTGCCTCTTATGAATAGGATCAGAAATCACACAGCTCGACTCTATGTCAGAACAGTCATGAAGGAGAGAGGACATACATCTCCACCCCTGAGGCTTCCCTGGATGGTGGTCCAGTGGGTAAGAATCTGCCTGCAAATGCAGAGCATACAGGTTCGACCCCTCGTCCGGGAAGATCCCACATGCTGCAGAGCAATGAAGCCTGTGTGCCATAACTACGGAGCCGTGCTCTAGAGCCTGGGAGCTGCAAATACTGAGTCCATGTGCCACAGCTACTGAAGCCCACGAGCCCGTGAGCCCCTGCTTGGCGATGAGAAGAGCCGCAAAGAAAAGTCTGTGCCCTGCAACTAGAGCGCAGCCCCTACTCGCCACTAAAGAAAAGCACAGCAATAAAGACCCAGCACAGCCAAAAAGAAATAAATAAATCTCCCCCTCTCAATGGAGGTGCGATAAAATCATCTAAAAGCAGTGTGTGAGATGGGATATGTGTCATTGTGATCATCTGTCTTCATTTTTAAAATCTATCGATTTTTAAAAATCGCTCATTTTGTTCTCTTTTCATAAAAAAATAATTATTTATTTGGCTGCACCGAGTTTTAGTCATGACACTCAGGGTCTTCGATCTTTGCTGTGGCCCTCGGGATGTTTAGTTGCAGTATATGGGATCCGCTGACCAGGGATCGAACCCAGGTCCCATGCATTGGGAGCAGGGAGTCTTAGCCACTGGACCCCAGGGAAGCCTCCACCGTGACCATCTTAGGAAAATACAATTTGCCAGTCCTCCCTCTGAAAACCCCTGCAGGCTTGAGGCTCTTGTGGTTCTGTGGCATTCAGACAAGAACAGGTATGCCCTTCAGCCTAGATGGGTTGGCACCAGTCTCGCAGCCCTCCAGGAAGCATGGACCTGCAAGTTACTAGGAAGTCAGAGTGAATCCAAGTCCAGAAAGGGGAAAACGCTTCCAAGTGAGCAGAAACCTGGCTCTGCTTCCCTCTCTGGAGGCATGCAGTCCTGTGTATCTTGGCATTGTCAGCCTCTTTAACAAGACAAAGTCTCAGGCCTTTGATTCGTTTTAGAGGAAAAGGTTTTGTCCTTCGCAAATGAAGTAACTGTCAGTGCCCTGTGCTCTTCCTAAGTCTCTTCATGCTGTCCCTCGTTGCACTGAAAACATTCTAAAATCAGATAGTGACGATGACTGTACAACTCCATGAGTATAATACAAACATTGAATTATACACTGCAAAAGGGTGAAGTCTATGCATGGGAATTATATCTCAACAAATCTGTTCTTTTAAAAATGACAGTAATAAGCCATTATCTATTAACATAAATAGTATAAGCAAGAAGTCCAACACTGTTTTACATTTCTGCATGTCTTTCACATACACACGTCTTTCATCTCTGCCTTAACAGTAGACTTGGATATCACATCTGTTTCTGCATTAGATTGCTGTGATTTGTGCTTTCTTTGAAATCTGTGAAGAAAATCCAGGCTTCCAAAGACTACCGGGAATGTCAGTTCAGTTCAGTCACTCAGTCGTATCTGACTCCTTGTGACCCCATGGACTGCAGCACGCCAGGCTTCCCTGTCCTTCACCATCTCAATTTTGCTCAAATTCATGTCGATAGAGATGGTGATGCCATCAAACCATCTTGTCCTCTGTCGTCCCCTTCTTTTGCTTTCAATCTTTCCCAGCATCAGGGTCTTTTCCAGTGAGCGGGTTCTTCACATCAGGTGGCCAATGTATTGGAGCTTCATCTTCAGCATCAGTCCTTCCAATGAATATTCAGGACTAATTTCTTTTAGGATTGACTGGTTTGATTTCCTTGCAGTCCAAGGGACTCTCAAGAATCTTCTCCAACACCACAGTGCAAAAGCATCAATTCTTCGGCACTCAGCTTTCTTTATGGTTCAATTCTCACATCCATACATGACTACTGGAAAAACCACAGCTTTGACCATAGCTTTCACTACTGGACAAACCATAGCTGGGAATGTAGTTGGATGTATAAATGGAAAAGGGGAGAGTGTTTGTTTCATCTTTTCAGATAATTGTGGTTATCATTTTTGTTACTACACCAAAACTCCTAAGTGATAGTTTCCTGAAATTTAATTGCAACATGGAAGATGAAAGCATCCAAACTAAACTCTCCATCCTCTGTTACAGTATGAGTATGGATGATAATCACTCTATCTTGTACATTTAATGGGTCCTTGAGTTAGGCATGTTACTTTGTACCATTACAGGGCTTCCCTAGTGGCTCAGTGCTAAAGAATCCGCCCACAAGGTGGGAGACTTGGGTTGGATCTCTGGATCAGGAAGATCCCCTGGAGGAGGAAATGAC
>SJYV01014760.1:0-20502 GCA_006410875.1 Neotragus pygmaeus
AATGAACCCGCCTGGGGTCAGCAGGCAGGGGCCACCTTCACTTCAGGACTCAGCTCTCTGTACCTCAAGTTCAGTCTCCCGTCTGTTGATGTCATCCGTGGATTGATTGAGCTTCTCCAGTTCTCCCTGATGAAGAAAAGGGACAGAAAAAAAGACTTCAGGGATGCATGTCTTTGGTTTCCACTGTGACTCAGCCCCAAAATTACCCTGGCCAGTTCGTAGGAAGAGGAACCAGTCCATATTAATTGTCAAGGAAAACAATTGTGCCTTGGCTGGAAGAACAAATAAAATGTCAGCATTTCTGAAACCCTTTTCTTGATAGTGGCCTTTTTGAAAATGACTTAAGGTCCCAGGAATTTGTCTTTTCTTAGAAGGTCAATTATTTATTGCAGGTTTGTGCCTTCAGGTAAACCCACCTGTTACAAATGGTTTAGGGGCTAAATCAAAATAATGCTTTCTGCTTTAGAGCAGGAATTTTGCAGAAAAGATAATAAAAGAAAACAAAGCCAAGCTTAAAGTATTGAAATCGTGTGAACCAAGGGTGGAATTCTGGCATCAACTCACCCGAAGTTGAGCATTTTTCTGTAGAGAGCATTTTCTTCTCAAACTGCCAGTTATTCAAATTACCTAGCTGTTTACAAAACAACTGAAACTAGCTTTAATCCTGATCCTTTAAATATTTACAAGCTAACATTTTGTAAAAAGCGCCCAGCATGAAGTTAACTATTTTTACTCTGCAAACAAAGGATCTTGTTAACAGAATTCCCCTACCAAGAAAACAAAATGTAGTACCCCAAACTGGTTTTAATAGAATTCCTAATACGAAGCTTTTTCCACCTGATTTTTATCTCGCTCACCTGCAGTAACAATTCAGTTAAACACCACAGCCGAGTTAAATGTGCTTTTTAATAGATCTGGACACTGAAAAACCAATAGGTCTCCAGAAATCGCAGTTCATGCTGAAATGCAGGGTTTTGTTACAAGTGACTTATGGAAGAGTAGAAAAATGGGTCTTAACAAAGGGATGTGCTGTGCTTTTTTGCTTAGAGGGTGAAGAGGTTAAGCTGTCACTTTGAGATCTCGGCTAGGAAATTGCTTTTTAATCATCTCCCGGAGAAATGGAGTCGCAGGAAGCAGGCCAACCCTCTCTCCTCGCGCGTCAGCTTTGCGCACCAGTTGGCCCCGGTTTCTGTTCACACTCGACCTCACAAGGAGGAAAAGCTGGGTTTTAAACCGTTTGAGGCCAGCCGGAGGGCCGCGCCGGGGGTGACGATAAACCCTTCGGTTTGCTAACAACGAATCGGGGCGGGGGGGATGGCTCCGGACGGTGCTCTCGGCCAGGTGAGGGCTCCGACCCCCGGGCAGGGCGGCCGCCCCAGGTGCAGGGGGTTGGCCGGCGCCCACCGCCGGCCGGGCTGCGGGAGTCCGGAGGTTGCGCAGAGCCCGCGGCGCGCAGAGCCGGATCGGGTACCCCCGAACCCGGCGAGGCGCCCCCGCCCCCTTTCCTCTTTGTTGCGCGGCCGCCCCAAGCGCAGGNCACCTTATACCAAACTGTCTTGATATATGAAAAGGACAATTACATTACTTTAAAAATTCCTTTCTTTTGTGCAAAATTAAGAATCTGCAATAACCTCTTGCTAACCAGTCAACACCAGGCAGTTTTGCCACAATAGTCAACTATTTGAAAATTGTAAAACTATCAATTCTGACTAATGCAGTTAAATGCTTAAGAATTCTTATTTAGCCCAAGATTATGATTTTTAATTCCAGGGCAGACTGACCTCTTCATCTGAAAGAACCTTTATAGCTTAAAGCCCTGCTGCAGTCATTTTCTTAAATTAATCAGATTTCCACACTGGGGTTCCACAGCAGGAAAGAGAATTCATACAAATGAACTCTTCTCCCACCTGCAGTTTCTTTTCAGTTCCAAATAGCCTTCTGCAATGATTTATTTTACATAAAGAATTGTTCCTGATAAATGCAAAGGTAACTTTCCTAAGCAAAAGCACATAGTCATGCTGGTCTTTAGCCCCAATTAATCAATAGAGGGTAATTGAGTATTTTCTTACAACTATGTGTCACTGTCATAATCAAGCACTATATTTTATCAAGACCATGTGTATGTATGTATAGTACTTACCACAGCTAGAAAAGTAACCAAGAAGAGTTATTTTGTAGCTTTGCAGAACACTGTGAGTGACTAAATTACCCTATAAGACAAAGGGGACTTTAAAGATATGACTAAGATTAAGAAAGTTAGGTGACTCCATGATACAGTGGAAAGCAAACTGGAATTCTAGGGGTTGAAGATTAAGGGCCTTGCAATNCAGAACACTGTGAGTGACTAAATTACCCTATAAGACAAAGGGGACTTTAAAGATATGACTAAGATTAAGAAAGTTAGGTGACTCCATGATACAGTGGAAAGCAAACTGGAATTCTAGGGGTTGAAGATTAAGGGCCTTGCAATGGGGAGACTGTGCCAGATTATCTATGTAGGGCCCACCTGATCATGAATCCCTAAAATTGGAAAACCTTACCTGGCTGTGGTCTGAGGGCTGTAGGATTATGGAATAATGGTAAGAGAGAGAACACCTTGATGACTGAAAATGAAAGAACAAGGCCGTGAGCCAAGCAACGTGTGAGATCTCTAGATGCTCAGAAATATAGGAAAATAGATTCTACGCTAGAGCCTCAAACGGAATGTAAGCCTACCTACACCTTCAGCAGGAGACTGTATTGGATTTCTGATGTATATATCTGCAAGATAATACATTTGTAATCTTGTAAACCACTAAGTTTGTGGTAATCTGTTACAGAACAAAAGAAAATACAAGATTGGTGATTAACCGGGTGATCCAGTGGCTAAGACTCCATGCTTCCAATGCAGGACATGCAAGGTTCAGTGCCTGGTCAGGGAACTAGATCCTACATGCCACAGCTAAAGACTCTGCAGGCTGCAACTAAAGATACTGTGTGCTACAGCTAAGACCTGGTGCAGCCAAATGAATGAATAAATGAGTAAATAAATGTTTTTAAAAAGAAAATAAAGATCAAAATTTAAATCTCTCCCCCATGCCATTTTTCTTATTGAGATCTCAAAACGTGAATTAGACAGTGGTGGGTTTGTATGTTATTATCTGAAGATTTCATGTCAATTGTAAAAAACAACATGAAGTGGACATTTAATTTTTGGTCTCTCAGTATCCCCTCCCTCCTCTCTTTATAAAATCCAAATTCGGGTAGCTCTTTCTTAATGTGTACCTTCTTAGTGAAAATGTAAATCAAGTACCTTCCTCCTTCCAACAGTCTCTGCCAGGATGGTATAGCAAGTTGTCCAAACCAAGTAAATGAAATTCCTTCCTTAGAGACTTAAATTGTTAAACAGGAATTAAAGGAAGAACAAAGACAGGTAATTGATTTCTTCAGTCCAGATGCCCAGAACTACTCTGATTTCTATAGAGTTTTGGTTACAATCCTCAATATCCAACTTTCTTGAATATTNCCGGCGTCCGGGTGCCCTTCCCCTCCCGCCTCTGCCGAGGCGAAGTGACTCCGTGGAGGGAAACTGTTAATCGCTCAGTGGTGTCCGACTCTTTGCGACCCCAAGGATTTAGCCCCCAGGCCCCTCTGTCCATGGATTCTCCAGGCAAGAACGCTGGAGTGGGTTGCCTCGCCCTCCTCCAGGGGATCTTCCTGACCCAGTGATGGAACCGGGTCTCCTGCATTGCTGGCGGATTCTTTACGGGCTGAGCCACCGGGGAAGCGCGGTGGAAGGAAAGTTTGGGGTATTTCCACCATCTGAAGCCCCGTTTAGAAGCCTGTCCTCCGTGACCTTGGACCAGTTGCAAGACTCAAACCCCTGTGTGCACCCAAGCCTTTCTGTTCTCTTGGGGGAAGCTGAGGAAGTGCATCCCCAGAAAAGGGCACATCGACACCAAACGACCCAGAGGGGAGCCGGCTCCAGCTCCAGGGGTGGATTCCTGGTCCGAAGGCTGCGCCCCCACTGAGCAGAGCTCCACACCCAAGAAGCTCTGCTTTCAGAGTTGCGGATGGCCCTACCTGAACAGCTGGGAAGCATGGAAAATCCACTGATCGGGGCTGTGGGCGGTTGCATGTGTGCGTGCAACCTTCTCCAGGAGATGTGAGTGTTAACCTCAGTTAACAGACACACTCCGTCCAAGGGATTACTGACTGAGGGGGTTTCCTGCCCACCCTGAACAGAGTGGGGCGCCAGAACTTGCCCCGCAAACTCAAAANGTGCGTGCAGCCTTCTCCAGGAGATGTGAGTGTTAACCTCAGTTAACAGACACACTCCGTCCAAGGGATTACTGACTGAGGGGGTTTCCTGCCCACCCTGAACAGAGTGGGGCGCCAGAACTTGCCCCGCAAACTCAAAAACATCCAAATAAAGGTCATGTCTGCGCTTTTATGAAATGTCAGGGCCACTGGGATGTCAGGGGAGCAGAAGGTCAGATGACCTTAGCAAAGCAGGCGAGGACATTGCCGCTGGCGTCGCTAACGTCTCTTTCACTGCAAAAACACAGGGTGTACGCTCTTTCTACACAAAGGCTTGTGGCCCGTGGGCTCTGTTGAGTTTGGAGGGCAGACTTACTTGGGGAAGGAGCTTCTTTCTGAGAGCTTGTCATTAAAGCCAGCCTTGGGAAACCTGTTTATGGTTGGTTTTATCAGAAGCCAAGTTGGGGGGTTACCCCTTGGGCAAGGCTCCGCCCTAAACACTCTGGCACCGTGGTCCTCCCCATCAGAGGAGTCTCACTGTCTCCTGGAGGTACTACAGGTGTATGTCGTGGGTTTGTTTCTGAACAGGTCACACCTGTTCATTGTTCTTTAAATCAAGAGAGTCAGCAATTCTTCGTGAGATGTTCTCAAATTCATTGCTAACGACATAGCTGCTTTTCATTTCCCAGCGATGGATGAAAGCAGGGTCAAGATGGCCATTAAGAGTCACTTTGGGACACAACAGCCACCAGTGTCTCCTTGCTGGCTTGGAACTGAGCCTGTAACTGAACAGACTGACCCCAGCTGTGAACAAACTGAGACAGAGATTAAAAACAAGAAAAGTGAGGTCAGCCCTGATTCTGAACGCTTCCTGGTGGTGGAACCTCATCATCACCATTCGAACAGCAGCCTCCGGAGGGCATTTCTGTTTAAGTTTAGATTTAAGAGCAATAGGTGGTTCAGTGCCTCTATGGGACACAGGGAAACGGCTTCTGAACGTCAGTGTAGACTTTTGTTGCTTTATTTTTAGAAGCCCTGGGCCAGCCACAGCAAGGATCCCAACAAGTGTTCTGAAGTTTTAAAAAAGGAAAATAAAGCACAGCACTATGTATTTCTGTGGACACACACATATGCACATCCATGCACAGGAAGAGGGCTGCAAGGGAGGCTCTGTACCCACCCAAGAGTGGCTAGCCCTGCGAAGGAGCGTAGGGACGGGCCCAAGACTGGCTAGGATCCGGGCTTGCAGACGTCAGCAGGAACTCTTCATTTCTCGATAATACTTTCATGTTTATCAGGAGGATATATTTATGATTATCTGTGTAATTCTAAGATAAATTTAAGATAATGCATATTGTATTCGTTTTCTGTTGCTGTTTAACAATGTACCACAAGTTTAGTAGCTTAAAACAGGGCTTGTTTATTCACTCACAGTTTTATAATGGGGAGGGGGGCGTCCCTTGTAGGCTCAGTGGGAAAGAATGCGCCTGAAAAAGCAGGAGATGCAGATTCGATCCCTGGGTCAGGAAGCTCCCCTAGAGGAGGAAATGGCAACCTAACTCCAGTATTCTGGCCTGGAGAGCGCCATGGACAGCGTCGCCTAGTGGGTTATAGTCCATGGAGTCACAAAGAGTTGGACACAACTTAGCAACCCAACAACAGCTGTGGGCGTGACATTCAGGCACAGTGTGACTAGCTTCTCTGCTCAGGGTCTCCCAGACCGAACCAGGGCGTCAACCAGCTCCAGATCATTCTGATGGCTCTAAGGAAAAAGTCCCTCCAAGCTCCTTCAGGCTGCTGGCTGGATTCGGCCCCTTGCGGTTGCAGGACTGAGATGCCCGTTTCCTTATTGTCAGCCAAGGGCCATTCCCGGCTGCTGGAGGCCACCTACATCCCTTGCGATGTGACCCCCAGCATCTTCAAAGCCAGCAGCAGAGGACCTCCCTTGTGCTGAGTCCATCTCATACTTCAGTCTCCCTTTCCGGGGGAGCCCAGGCCCTTCTAAGGATTCATGTGGGTAGGCCAGGTCCACACAGGATAAAGTCAACTGTGCCATCTTCACAGCATAATCATGGAGGTGGCTGACCCATCGTAGTCACAAGCTCCCAGCATTTTACAGGAATATGCACAAGAATGGAGCAAAGGTATATTGCTGCCTACCTCCCATATTAAGGAGGCTTGGAACTCGAATAAATGCTTAATGCTTATTTTGGCTGCCATATTTGATCTGGGTGAATGACTCTAAAGGATGGGCTGGAGATCCCTGGACGTCTCTGAGAAATTTCAGGATACACATGCGATCAAAACTCGCAGAGAAATTACAAAGACAAGACTTGCCTTTCTCACCGTCATTCTCTTGTGAAGTTTCCTAAAAGTTACATGACACATGGTATCACAACAGATTGAATGCAGAAGATATGAGAATCCAGGTATCTGTTACTGCTACTGCTAAGTCGCTTCAGTCGTGTCCGACTCTGTGCGACCCCACAGACGGCAGCCCACCAGGCTCCCCCGTCCCTGGGATTCTCCAGGCAAGAACACTGGAGTGGGCTGCCATTTCCTTCTCCAATGTATGAAAGTGAAAAGTGAAAGCGAAGTCGCTCGCCATACATAAATGGGAAGCAATGAGCTTGTCAGTGTTTCATTTTCTCTTGGAAACGTTTATTTTTCATTTTGAAAGCTAGAGTTATCTTTCCTATAATTATTATATTCGCATTAACATATAATAAGTGTGTTGTTATTTTTAGATGAATTCATGAAAGTTTTTTAGGTGGTTTTCATTTTGACACAGGAGCAACCACCTGCAGATGTACCACATAAACAACAGCTCTTTGAGGTCTTCAATCACTTAAAAAAAATATAAGGACGTACCGGCAATAAAAAGTTTGAGAAACACTGAGCGAGAGGAAACGCACCCTCCGGTTGGAGCTTTGCTTTTTTATTTCTATTTAAGTGTCCCACTGCCTCCTTCACTCAAAAGACTCCTCACCACCCCCAAGACCTCGAATTTGGCCACTGATGGAGTATTTGGGGCACAGTACATTTCCGCCCATTTCAAGAGCCTTTAAATACAATTTAACGATTGAAGTGGTTGTGATCAGTAGATAAGGTGCTGCTCATAAGGGATTAGCTCCTGGGATCTACATTTTTCCAGTTCCTCTGAAGAATCCATTGCCCAATTATGACATTGCCCCCTTTGGAGAAAACAGATTTTTACTGCCGCGTGTGTGACGTTGGTTTCCCAGGACACAGCTGTGCCTTGCCGGGCTTGGAGGGGTCGGAGTGGTGGGGAGGACCCCTGCCCCGCACTGTTGCAGGAAGGGAGACCCCAGAGTGGGCTCTGGTCTGACACTGGGACACGAATTGTCCGAGGAGACACGTGTTCTGACAAAGCAGGCGACTGTTGGGAAGCGGCGCTGGGTGGAGAGCAGGCGGAAAAGGGCCCCAGGGGGCTGCCCTGCCTCGCGGCTCACAGTCTGGGGTCTCACGGCGATGCGCTTAGTGTCCTGGCCAGCCCTGACTCGGGGTCCTTCCTGAGGCGCGGTGGATGGAGTGAACCTGGAGTTCAGCCCACGTGGACTCCAGGATCCTGGGAGGCTGGCAGGACATATGTGCTGCCATCGCCTCTCTCTTTTTGACCTTTCCCAGGAAATGGCAGCCCACCCCAATCTTCTTGCCTGGAAAATTCCATGGATGGAGGAGCCTCGTAGGCTACAGTCCAGGGGGTCGCTAAGAGTGGGACAGGACTGAGCGATTTCGCTTTCTTTTCTTTTTTACATTCTTTCCCTTGGTGATCTCTTGTTAGTTGCGTGTTCCTTACCGGGATCTCCTGTTTAAGCTGACTCACGCACATGGTTGCTATCAGGCCGAGGTGAGTGGTTTCAGTCAGTGGTTCCCCTAACAGTACCAGAGCTGCAATTTGGGGCTAATGTATGGATGGCTGACAATGGAACAGAACCCCAGGGACTCCTTCACTTGGAGAACATACTCCCTGCTGTCCTCCGAAGAAAAATGCACAGCCGAAAACCTGCAGGTCACATTTTCTTCAGGGAGCTCGCTGAGGACTGTGGGCGCAGAGGCAGCCTCTCGGATAGCTCTGAAGGAACTGCTGCAAAGAGGCAAGGGTGCAGCCAGGACATTAAAAAGTTTGTGCTGGCGTTGGGGGGCTGGTGGCCCACGTGGTCTAACATCAAAAGATGACTGCTAAGTGCAACACGGGAGCTCTCCAGGTAAGACTGCAGTGCTTAGAGGCAGAGTCTGGGTTCATTGAAATTATTCCTTAGATAAGCGCCTTCACTGCCTACGGCCAGCATCCTGGGTTTTCCCACCTGAATCCCCTCGGGGCTGCCTGGGGGGCAGCTGCATGGCTGATGGCGGCAACATTCTTTGTCCACTGCAAGCCAGGCGACATTCTTCGGCCCTCGGTTCAGTTCACTTTCATGACCTCCTTGCAGTTTGGTCAAACTGGGGGGAAGTAGCCCGTGCGTGTCTGTTCTCTGTTCCTCCACTTCCTCAAGCTGAAAGCCGTCCTGGGTGACGATCGCGCCTCCGGGTCGTCCCATTTGCCCCTGAGGACAGTGGGCTGACCTTTAGAAAGGAGGAGGAGAAGGGTAGCTGGCTGGATGAGCCTGGGTTTACAGATTCCTCCAGGACGGGTCCTTACTTGTCAAGATCTGGTTTCTTTCATGGCATTAATATCATCCCCTCCTTTTATAACCCCACCCCCTCCCTGGGGTCGCACGTGTACCATCCCAGCCTCTTCCTCCCTGAATGATGAAGGAAGCAGGTGTCCAACAGAGAGACTGTCTCCCCATCTCGTCTCCGGCTGGAAGGAGTGCGTGAGGATGTTTCTATCTCCATAAGTGTGGAGAGAAGCTCCAGCTTATGTAATAAACACTCAAGGAAAATCTTGCCGTGTTCAGGGGGCCTCACTCTCCTGTCTTCGGGGGAAGGGAGCTTGGGTGGACTTAAGGGCGGAAAGAGCGATGGCGTTGGCTGTTCATGCCACTGAAGGAGAAGCCTTTCCTTCCTGGCTGCTGCAGAGGGCTGTGCACGTCCCACTGTGGAAACACGGAGGTCACCCATCTCCTGCCTGCAAAGGTCAGGGTGGTTTTATGGAGAAGACGACACTTGGCCTTGAATGACAAAAAGAATTTTCACAAACAAGAGAGGAAGTGAAGTGAACGTCGCTCAGTCGTGTCCAACTCTTTGTGACCCCATGGACTCTGCATAGTCCATGGAATTCTCCAGACCAGAATACCGGAGTGGGTAGCCTTGCCCTTCTCCAGGGGATCTTCTCAACCCAGGGATTGAACCGAGGTCTTCTGCATTGCAGGCAGATTCTTTACCAGTTGAGCCATCAGGGAAGCCCAACAGAGAGGAGGATTTTGTGAAAGAAAGGGCTTTCCAGATAGGGAATAACATGGGGAAATTACGGAGGGGCTGGACCGGTCAGGAACAGCAGGGAGAGAGAGCGTGTAGACCTGGGACCCAGGGAAGACAGTGGGGGGTGGCTGGAGCAGGAAATAAGCCTAAAGCACAGTCTGGGGCGGGTCATCAAGGGCTGTGGGTGCCAGGCTCAACCTCTGAACTCTAGACCATGGACAACGAGAGGCCGTTCATTCTCTTGTGGATTTATTCATCCAACTAATATTTACTGAGAACTTAATAGGCCAGAGGTCAGAGCATCACTATGAACAAAAGACGCAACCTCCCCGCTATCGTGGGGATAACAGACAAGGATACAATAGGTAGGTCAGCCTGACCAGGGCCAAGGGTCCAAGCAGAGACGGATGGGGGAAGGGAAATGGGGCTGCTATTGCGGTTCTGAGGCTCTCAGGAGGGCGTTTGAAGCCAAGACCCCAAAGAAGCGAGAGTCCAAATCCCGCATCCCCTTGGAGAAAGCACTCCAGCACCTGAGGGTGTGTGGGGGTCCCAGGAACCTGAGGAGAGAAAGCAAGATAGTTGGCAGGGGATGAGGACGCCGCCCTTTTCTCAGTGAAACGCTGAGCAAGGTCCTCAGCAGTGAATAAGGAGGCCGTGGGAGGCGCCGGCCCAGCCCTGGAGGCAGGGGAGAGATGCAGGAGTGGCTGTCGGTGGAGCGGGGAGGTGGGTGCCAGGGGAGTGTGTTCTAGAAACCAGGCCGCACAGGCCCCTCCTGTGGCTGGAAACGCTGGAGACCAGTCAGCAAGGATGAGTGGTTTTGCCAACCCAGCTTCAGCCTCTGGGTACAGGAGGAAGTTTGTAAAAACACTGGATTTTACCAGGGTTAGGATTACACTGGGTTCCCACGGGGTGGAGGGAAGAGGTGAGGGGGTTACAGGCAACATCAGGTGTAAGGATTTGATCGCGGCTCGTGGGATCTATGGAGAAGGGAATGGCAACCCACTCCAGTAATCTTGCCTGGAGAATTCCATGCACAGAGGAGCCTGGCGGGCTACAGTCCGTAGGGTCGCAAAGAGTCAGGCATCCTGGATCAAATGGGGAGGGCTTGCACTAAGGTGTGTTGAAGGAGCAGCTGCTGAAATAGTTCAAGGGAGCATGGCAACATATTCGGGACTGTGCCGAATCCGGTGACTGATAAGAGCTGGAGGAGGGGGGCGGGGGCGGGGGCTGAGTCCAATGTGGTTCCAGGGACCTCCCTGGTGGTCAAGAGGCGCTTCGCTGCAGGGAGAGTGGGTTCAGGGAACCAAGATCTTGCATGTCTCACGGTGTGGCCAAAAGTGGGGGAAAAGGTGATTTCTCGTTTGAATGACTGGATGACACCATTAATTGGGACCTGTTCTATGGGAGTTTGGGCTGGGAAGGTAAGAAATCATGGTTTTTTATTAGAACATACTGATTTTAAAGGGAAGACCCGGGCAGTCTGACTATCTGTTGTATTTGGAAACAGGGATCTGAGTTACTCAAGGGTTGAACCAACCTCTCCGGAGGCTTCGATACCCTTCCTGCCGCAGCAAGTGGGCGCAGTTCACCTGGTGCTCGAGGAGCACGCTGGTCTGACCCCTGACCCGGGGGCCTCCAGGAAACAGAGGTGCAGTGGGGTTGGTTTTGGTGGGGCTCTTGGAGAGTTACAGTAACAAGAATCATATCCGAACGGGGTTCAGACCCCAGCTGAACCCTTTGTGGGCCGACTTTGGACAAGCCGGCTGTTCTCTCTGAATCTGAGTGTCCTTGCCTGTGTGCTAAGGGCACCGGTCAGAGACGTGGATGTCAAATAAAATATTTACAGAATTACTGGCACACGACAGCTTCACTTCATGGTGCGTTCTGTGTTTTCTCTTCTTCTACCCCATGGCTTAAACCTGAGGGAACCAGGTATGTTATGGAAGAGATCTTTTAAAAGTGTTTAAAAGTGAAATTTGCTGAAAGCGGTCAGCAATATGAATTCAATACATTTTTGAGCACCTCTGACGTGTATGCTGAAGAATTGATGCTTTTGAACTGTGGTGTTGCAGAAGACTCTTGAGAATCCCTTGGACTCAAGGAGATCCAATCAGTCCATCCTAAAGGAAATCAGTCCTGAGTGTTCATTGAAAGGGCTGGTGCTGAAGCTGAAACTCCAATACTTTGGCCACCTGATGAGAAGAACCGACTCATTGGAAAAGACCCTGATGCTGGGAAAGATTGAAGGCGGGAGGAGAAGGGGACAACAGAGGATGAGATGGCTGAATGGCATCACTGACTCGATGGACATGAGTTTGGGTAAACTCTAGGAGTTGGCAATGGATAAGGAGGCTCGGCGTGCTACAGTCCACGGGGTCGCAAAGAGTCAGACATGACTGAGTGACTGAAGTGACATGTATGCACAATTCCAGGTCCCAGTCTGAGCACCCCAAAGGTGCAGATGACAAAGTCATAGGGTCTTTCTACTTGGCGAGACACACCAGCACTAGATGTGGGCCCCAAGGAAGCAACCGCAGATTTCTTTACTGTGAAATTAAGGCTCTTTCTGCCAAAAGTTAACGTCATTTAAGTGAAGATTTCCTGCAACACAGATCTTTTTAAAAATTATTTGCACCTGCTTGTTATTGCTGCAGNACTAGATGTGGGCCCCAAGGAAGCAACCGCAGATTTCTTTACTGTGAAATTAAGGCTCTTTCTGCCAAAAGTTAACGTCATTTAAGTGAAGATTTCCTGCAACACAGATCTTTTTAAAAATTATTTGCACCTGCTTGTTATTGCTGCAGCTGCTAAGTCGCTTCAGTCGTGTCCAACTCTGTGCGACCCCATAGACGGCAGCCCATTAGGCTCCCCCGTCCTTGTTAGTCCCTTTAAAATGGAAAGTGCTCTTCCAGACTAAAGAACGGGTTGTATCCACACTCATCCTGGTGGCAGCGGCAGGAGAAGCTTACATCAGCATCTTTTCCTGGTCCACATGCCATCCTGCATCCTTACCTGTCAGAGGTGGCAAGCTGGCGGCTCCCGGCTGGATCAGACCGACAGCACGTGTGGTCCAACTGGCACAGAGCTCTACAGATTGGAGTTAAAATCCAGCAATTTAAATGCAGGCAATACAACAAGGAAATTCGCACTCTCTGTTTCAGAAGAGTCTAGAGATGTGAGGAGTGGCTCACCGCTTGGAAAGTGTGTGTTAGCTTCAGAGCCCGGCAGGCCAGCCCCCCCGCTCTCACAGGCCACAGCCCGGCCTAAAGTGGTGCCGAAAGGTGAGGAAGAGACGCAAGTGCCCTCTGCCTTCCCCCAACCCTCCCTACTGAATTCCAAGGACCGTGGCACAGGGCAGGAGGGAAGCGAGCTTCAGAGCAGACCTCAAACCCTTCAGCGATGCTTTCCACCCCCTAGATGACTGGTTCTTAGAACTCAAGGAGCAGCAGAAGCCTTTTCTTTGAAAGGGATCAGAGCCTCCAGATCACAAAGCATCTGTTTAACTCCGTGACTCAGTGACATCGGTATTTTGCCAAACGGTCTTGCACTGTGGCTGCTCCCCTCCAACGAGAACCTTTATTTGTGTCCTAAATGGAATTAAGCTCACGTCTCTTGACCCAGATAAACTGAAGGCTAGAGTACTTAGAGGACCCAGGAAAGAATTTCCATTGTTTATCTCTGATATTAAAGGGCCTGCAGATACTTTGAATGGTGCTGGAATCATGGAGACAGGAAAAAAGTGTTCCGTTCAAAAGACAAAGGTTCCCTATGTGCCTTGGAGATGCAGACAGAGAACGGACTTATGGACAGGGCTGGGGAGAGGAGGGAGAGAGCGAGATGAATGGAGAGAGCAGCATGAAGGCACACACGCGATCACACATGAAACACACAGACTGGAAATTGGCTGCATGACTCAGGGGACTCAGCCTGGGGCCCAGTAAGAACCTGGAGGGGTGGGAAAGGGTGGGAGGCAGGAGAGAGGTTCAAGAGGGAGGGGACAGATGTCCAGCTACGGCTAATTCGTGTTGGTGTGTGGCAGAAGTCAAACCAATACTGTGAAGTAACTATCCTTCAATTAAAAATAAATAAATCAGAAAAGAAAAAGAAAGAAGTCCCAGACACTGCAAATCAGTGAGCATGACAGACTGCAGACACACTTCTAGGGTGGACTTTAAGGGGAGAGGGCGTTTCTGTGCCACAGAATAAAAATGATCCATCACCGTGGCCTGGCTTGAGTTAGCCAAGAACAAATCACGTCAGCCTTGCCCTCCCTTCCTTATTCCACTGCTTTATTAGTTCAGCCAAGGAAGGAAACACGTAGGACAGGAGATCTTCATTGTTCCAAGACAATCGGTACAGGAAAGGGCCACGTAAATTAACCCACTTGTAAAGGAAAGCAAAATTTTACATTAAATAATGAAAAGGGGGGTTTTATTGGGGCTTTACTCAGCAAAATAAGCTTAAAATTGTGAAAATAAGGTTTTTTTTCTTCTCTTTGAAACACTGTTGACAAGTATTTACTGAGCATCGGTTATGCGATGGCCTCTGGCAATGAAGACACATCCCTGAACAAATTAGACAAAAATCCCTGCCTTCAGTGTGGCTGAGAGTCTAAGGGAAGACAGGGGGGAAAAATTAGACACAAAAGTAAACAAAACACTTACAGTGACTGATAACAATGAGTTGTTATGATGAATAGCAAAAATAGGATAATCAAGAGGCGTGAGGGTGGGGGCAGCCTCAGGCAGGAACTGGAGAAGGCTCTCTGTGAATGTGCTGTGTGAGCTGAGATTTGAGGAGGAGGAGGAGTGAAGCAGTCACACTCTGCAGGAAAGAGTGGTCAGGACGGATCCGCAGGAAAGAGTGATGGAGACGGCACAGCCCCCGAGAAAGGGGGCCAGCCGGGCCGCCCACAGTATGGCCAGGGAGTGAACAGGGAGGATGCGGTGTTGAAATGAACACGGTGGCACATCAGATGACGTGGGGCTTGGAGGGCCGCCGGCAAGGGCTTGGATGTTATCNCAGCACCATACCGTCTTGAGGACTGCAGTTTTGTAGGGTGGTCTGAAGGCAGGAAGGTTGATTCCTCCAACTCCATTTTTCTTTCTCAAGACTGCTTTGGCTATTCGGGGTCTTTTGTGTTTCCATATGAATTGTGAGATTTTTTGTTCTAGTTCTGTGAAAAATGCCATTGGTACTTTGGTAGGGATCGCACTGAATCTGCAGATTGTGTTTGGTAGTGTAGTCATTTTCACGGTATTGATTTCTCCTGCACAGGAACATGGAATATGGCTCCATCTGTTTATGTCGTCTTTGATTTCTCTCATCAGTGTCATAATTTTCTGTTCCTTTTGTCTCCTTAGGTACCTTGGATTTTTAAGTTACGTGAACCCCTCCCTTCCTTTCTTAAGCCAGTCTGGGTAGCATTTCTGTCACTTGCTCAATTGTTTGACTCCACCATCTCCACCAAGGGTTAGGTTAAGCCATATGAAATTGCTATCTTTATAGGTAAAAAATGACTGAACATCAATAATTTCACCTGGCTAAGTTATTTAAACAAAATACCAAAGACAGGGAGCTCACTACCTATCATGACAGCTCAGCTGACGATCAGATAAACCGGCCCAACAGGAACGTCCCTGGTCCACGGTTAGGTGTGCACTCAGCCGAGTCCGACTCTCCGCCAGCCCGTGGACTACAGCCAGCCAGGCTCCTCTGTCCATGGGAGTCTCCAGGCAAGAACACTGGAGGGGGTTGCCATGCCCTCCTCCAGGGGATCCTTTCCAACCCAGGAATCAAACCCATGTCTCCTGTGGCTTCTATGTTGCAGGCAGATTCTTTACCATTGAGCCACCTGGGAAGCCTAGTGGTTAGGGTACCTTGCTTCTAATGCAGGGGGTATGGGTTCAAACCCTGGGTAGGGAACTAAGATACCACATGTCACAAAGCCAAAAAAAAAGAAAAAACAAGCTAACCAACAGAAAATTATTTTTCTAAAATGAAAATCTATACCCTGGCCCCTTCGCCCTGAACAAACCTCACGTCCAGGCTGGTCCTTGACTGCAAACTCCAGGAAGGGGTCTCCCTCCGCGGTCTTCATTCTAGACATAATATCTTCTGTAATGCAGCCTAAACATCCAAATTATTTTTTAAATGTTCTGTCTTAAGCCATGTTTCTCCATCTTGTTCTAGAGTATCTTAGACTAAGTTCAGGACCTTGTATTTAGCCCCAGTGAATTTCACCATTCTCTATAGCCCACTTTCCCCGAAGGCTGTAGGGAATGACCACCATTGCCCATTAGGTCAGAGTCTTTGTCAATCACTTTCTCTACAGCACGCCAGTACGATGGAAATCCAATTCCAAGATCTGTATGAACCTCCTCCAGCACTGCGGATCCTGCATGTGTGAGAAGCATGTCTTCTCTATACTCAACTGAGTCACTGCAAATGTTGAAAGGGACAGAGCTGAGAGTCCAGCCCAAAGGAGAGTGTGTGGTTGGACAGTGATTCATTAGCTGTTGGGTTTGGTTAAGTCAGTCACGACTTCTGTGTCCTGGGCTAGCAAATGCGTTTCTCAGCAGATGTGTAGGAAGTCACAGGACACCTCCTAAGTGTCTTACTGAAACCTGTAAAGGGCTACTCGTTACTGGGTATGCCGTATCCCAATCCTGAAGGGAAGTGGAGCAGTGTGTTATCTGGGATAACTGAAGTCACGGTAAGAAACAGACCCAAATATTCAATAGCTAAAGGCGATGGAATTCCATCTGTAGCTTAGGTAGCCACTCAGGGCGCTCAGGTTGGGACTCTCATCTGGGCAGCCCTTGGGACCCGGGTGCCGTGCTCCAGGGCTTCGCTGTCATCGGCGTTCAGCCCGGAGGAGCACGGCGCAGAGATGAGCGCACTTGGGAAGATCATGAGGGTCAGGCGTGAAAACGGCTATCACTGCTGCTCACTCAGCAAAGCCACGTCCAGCCAAGCGGCAGCAGGAAGACGCTGTTCAACTAAGAGCTTAAAGATGGGGAGAAGGGCTTTGGTGAAGAGCTGGTAGAGTGTGCTGTAGACAACTAATGGCATCATGCCACAGGATTAATCCCTGAAAATGGACCTCACCCACGCACATCCCTTCCTGAAAAACCAAGCTTCTGTGCCCGTCTGCTGGGTTGAAATCTTTGTCCAGTACCCCGTCTCTGAGTAGGCAGGCTACAAGAACACAATGTACACACAAGGGAAATGACATCGGCCTTGATGGCACACGGAACGACCGTCTTGCAAAAGAAACAGGATTTCAAGATCAGGAAAGCCATTTTGGGAAACTGCCCTTGTCTTGGCAGAGTCATTGGCAAATGTGGAAATGGCAGTGTTAGATCAGGAGGATGGGGCCCACAAAGACGCTTTGAGTGAGAAGATACTACCGTCAAAAGGGCAAGAGGCACCCGGGGAAAACATCAACAAACTCCTCAAATACTTTTGCTGCAGTTACGCTGTTTATTTTTAAAAGCTCATTTATTTTTGGCTGCACTGCGCCTTCGTTGCTGTACGTGGCGGCAAGAAGGGGCTTCTCTTGGCTCTGGAGAGTGGGCTACAGGTGCCTAGCTTTGGCGGCTGCAGCTCGCAGGCTCCAGAGTTCAGGCTCGGGAGTTGAGGCACAGAGGCTTAGTTGCCCTCCCCTAGAGGGTGGGATCTTCCCGGCCCAGGGGTTGAAACTGTGTCCTCTCCATTGGCAGGCAGATTCTTAATCAGTGGACCACCACGGAAGTCCAAAGTTATACAGATTATGACTGTTCTATAAATATCAACTCTTAGTTGAAGAATTTCACATTGTATGATATTAAAAGTTTATCAGAAAAAAACATCAGAAGAAAATTCTTCAATATTGATCATTTTCACGGTGGTGGGTGTTGCTATGCTAATGAGCTGGTGGCAAAACTCTTCTCCAAGGCCCTGCCTCCAAGCGTTGGGGAGCCCCCAGCTCTGTCCTGGTCCTCTCCCCATCCGTGTTTTCCACGTCCTAAGTGATCCCACCCAGTCCCCTGGCTTTAAATACTACCCAGATGCTGCTGACTCTCGAATTCATAAATGTGGGCTTGGCCTTCAGATGTGGATCCTCCTGTCCACTTGACACCTCCACTTCTGTGTTCAATAGCCTCGCGGACTTAGATGTCCAAAAGCACACTTCGTTCTAAAAAATTTATTCTACTGAAGTATGGTTACAGTCTTGTGCCAGTGTCTGCCGTACAACAAAGGGATTCAGTTATACATGCGTGCGTTCTTTTCCGTATCCTGTTCCTTTATGGGAATTGAATTTTGCTTGATGTGCTACACAGGAGGACCTTGCTTATTCACTCTACATGTACTAGCCTGCATCTGCTAACCCAAAGCTCCCGCTCCATCCCTCCCTCACCCCATCCTTGGCAAACACAGGTATGTTCCCTGTGTCTGTTTCGTAGATAAGTTCATTTGCGTCCTAGTTTAGATTCCACATATGCGTGATATCATATTTATCTTTCTCTGTCTGACTTCACTACGTATGCTACTCTCTAAGTCCATTCACGTTGCTGCAAATAGCATCATTTCATCTTTTTTGTGACCGAGTAATATTCCATTGTATAAGTGTACCACCTCTTCTTTATCCATTCATCTGTTTATGGACATTTAGGCTACAAAAACACACCTCTGAATCGCAACTCTTTTCAAGTCTTCCCTGCCCCACTCAGCAAATGACACCACCTTTTAGCCACTTTTCAAGTCAAGATCTCGACAGTCTTTCTCAGTGCCTCTGCCTCTGCCCACTCCCACATCTAATGAAAGAGTGAGTGTCGTCAGATTTGTCTTCAAAATACGCTCTCAGTCAGCTCACTCCATCTCCCCTCTGCCACTCGGCCTGGGGGCCCCGTCCCTTGCCTGGGCCCTTGTGACAGCTTCCTAGTTCACGTCCCCGCCCCCAGTCTTGCCTTCATGGCCGTCCCATTTCCGCAGAGCAGCCACGGTCATCTTTAGAACGAATGATGGATCTTGCTCTTCCTCAACTTCAGTCCCTCCCATGGCCTCTCATATCACACGAATGATAACATCCAAGCCCTTGCCGGCGGCCCTCCAAGCCCCACGTCATCTGATGTGCCACCGTGTTCATTTCAACACCGCATCCTCCCTGTTCACTCCCTGGCCATACCGTGGGCGGCCCGGCTGGCCCCCTTTCTCGGGGGCTGTGCCGTCTCCATCACTCTTTCCTGCGGATCCGTCCTGACCACTCTTTCCTGCAGAGTGTGACTGCTTCACTCCTCCTCCTCCTCAAATCTCAGCTCACACAGCACATTCACAGAGAGCCTTCTCCAGTTCCTGCCTGAGGCTGCCCCCACCCTCACGCCTCTTGATTATCCTATTTTTGCTATTCATCATAACAACTCATTGTTATCAGTCACTGTAAGTGTTTTGTTTACTTTTGTGTCTAATTTTTCCCCCCTGTCTTCCCTTAGACTCTCAGCCACACTGAAGGCAGGGATTTTTGTCTAATTTGTTCAGGGATGTGTCTTCATTGCCAGAGGCCATCGCATAACCGATGCTCAGTAAATACTTGTCAACAGTGTTTCAAAGAGAAGAAAAAAAACCTTATTTTCACAATTTTAAGCTTATTTTGCTGAGTAAAGCCCCAATAAAACCCCCCTTTTCATTATTTAATGTAAAATTTTGCTTTCCTTTACAAGTGGGTTAATTTACGTGGCCCTTTCCTGTACCGATTGTCTTGGAACAATGAAGATCTCCTGTCCTACGTGTTTCCTTCCTTGGCTGAACTAATAAAGCAGTGGAATAAGGAAGGGAGGGCAAGGCTGACGTGATTTGTTCTTGGCTAACTCAAGCCAGGCCACGGTGATGGATCATTTTTATTCTGTGGCACAGAAACGCCCTCTCCCCTTAAAGTCCACCCTAGAAGTGTGTCTGCAGTCTGTCATGCTCACTGATTTGCAGTGTCTGGGACTTCTTTCTTTTTCTTTTCTGATTTATTTATTTTTAATTGAAGGATAGTTACTTCACAGTATTGGTTTGACTTCTGCCACACACCAACACGAATTAGCCGTAGCTGGACATCTGTCCCCTCCCTCTTGAACCTCTCTCCTGCCTCCCACCCTTTCCCACCCCTCCAGGTTCTTACTGGGCCCCAGGCTGAGTCCCCTGAGTCATGCAGCCAATTTCCAGTCTGTGTGTTTCATGTGTGATCGCGTGTGTGCCTTCACGCTGCTCTCTCCATTCATCTCGCTCTCTCCCTCCTCTCCCCAGCCCTGTCCATAAGTCCGTTCTCTGTCTGCATCTCCAAGGCACATAGGGAACCTTTGTCTTTTGAACGGAACACTTTTTTCCTGTCTCCATGATTCCAGCACCATTCAAAGTATCTGCAGGCCCTTTAATATCAGAGATAAACAATGGAAATTCTTTCCTGGGTCCTCTAAGTACTCTAGCCTTCAGTTTATCTGGGTCAAGAGACGTGAGCTTAATTCCATTTAGGACACAAATAAAGGTTCTCGTTGGAGGGGAGCAGCCACAGTGCAAGACCGTTTGGCAAAATACCGATGTCACTGAGTCACGGAGTTAAACAGATGCTTTGTGATCTGGAGGCTCTGATCCCTTTCAAAGAACAGGCTTCTGCTGCTCCTTGAGTTCTAAGAACCAGTCATCTAGGGGGTGGAAAGCATCGCTGAAGGGTTTGAGGTCTGCTCTGAAGCTCGCTTCCCTCCTGCCCTGTGCCACGGTCCTTGGAATTCAGTAGGGAGGGTTGGGGGAAGGCAGAGGGCACTTGCGTCTCTTCCTCACCTTTCGGCACCACTTTAGGCCGGGCTGTGGCCTGTGAGAGCGGGGGGGCTGGCCTGCCGGGCTCTGAAGCTAACA
>SJYV01014761.1:0-18377 GCA_006410875.1 Neotragus pygmaeus
TTTTTTTTTTTCTTTGACTTTACAATACTCTATTGGCTTTGCCATACATCGACATGAATCCACCACAGGTGTACACAAGCGTTTCACTTTTATCAAGAGGTTTTTTAGTTCCTCTTCACTTTCTGCCATAAGGGTGGTGTCATCTGCATATCTGAGGTTATTGATCTTTCTCCCGGCTATCTTGATTCCAGCTTGTGCTTCTTCCAGCTAGTGTCTTTAGCCTACCTATAAACCCACAGTTCAGTCATTCCTGCTTTGAAAAAAATTGTTAACTGCCTTTTCAACAGAAATCTATGCTAATGAAAGCATATATCCATTGAAAATAAGTGCCATTAAAACTGGGAATGAAGCAGCAGCCCTAGGAACTTTGACTCTCGGGTGGGAGTAAATGGACTCTTATGTTATTAGCCTGTCAGAGAAGTACAAGCTTGTGCTGATGAGGAGACACAGCTCCGGGAGTACCGAGGTGGCAATGCCTACACATTTAAATGAGCAAGAAAACCTTGCTATTTGGGGGTCTGTTATTTTGCTGTTGTGTTTATTGACCACTAACAGTTAACTGCATGTTCCACACAATATCATATCAGGCAGGAATCCTCTCCAGGGACTTGTGTTTTTCCCTAAACTGGGAGGAGATGCAGAAAGAGACCATGGAAAGGGAAAAGTCAAGGTAAAATCAAGGGACATGGTGACTTCTCAGACAGGACAAAATGGCAGGGTGGTGTCATTGAAAACGAAGTCCTGAGACCTTGGAGTCATCTGGTCTCATCCCCTCATTTCACAGACAGTCACTGAAGCCCAGGTGCTCTGAGTCATAGAACCAGTACTTAAACCCAGCCAATATTCCCCTGTGAATCAAGACTGGGTGTTTCAGTTGAGGAGGGTGAGGTTTCCATAGGACAACTCTGATTGAAGAAAATACCCTGGAACATGAAGTGCATGTGCATAAAGCCCACGATAACTGAAAGGAAATTTGCTTCTTCCCAAAGGGACCTAGGAAAAAGAGCTTTTCAATCATGGAATAAGACTTGTGGAAAGCACTTCATTCTAAGTTCGTTGGGGATTGGTGTTTGGTGTTAAACTATGACCTTGCCAATCTGCTGATGAAAATTTACTCCCAAGACGGACCTTCTTCATAAAAAGAGCAGGCTCTGCTCTTTCCCTGGCTGAGTGCCTCTTACTGCAGAGAATTGCCTCTCTGGACAGAGCCAAGTCTGGTGTGCGTTAGTTGTTCAGTTGTGTCCAACTCTTTGCGATCACATGCACTGTAGCCCACTAGGGCCCTCTGTTCATGGGATTTCCCAGACAGGCATTCTGGAGTGGGTTGCCATTTCCAGCCCCACTGGTGTCCACAGTACGTGAGGAGTCTACAGGTTGCAACCAGGCCTCTGGTTGAGAAGCTTGGCTTAGATCCTCAAAGACTGAGCCACCAGCTCTGGTTGGGCTCCAGAGGAAGGAGAGAGGCCAGGAGCCTTTGCACTCACACACAGAGTCCTAATACATAGGAAAAGAAACCCATGCAACGAGAGAATAGCAGTGTTTCACATCTGTTTGGGGCTTTACAGTTTTCAAAGCATCTTGACATCTATGACCCTGTTTTTGTTGTTGTAGTTGTTCAGTTGCTTAGTCATGACCAACTCTTTGTGACCCCACGGATGGCAGCACCCCAGGCTTCCCTGTCCTTCTCTACCTCCTGAAGTCTGCTCAAATTCATGTCCATTGAGTCAGTGATGCTCTCCAACCATCTCATCCTCTGCCATTTTTTTCTTTAAAGAACAGGTATTATTATTATTCCCATTCTATACACAAGAAAGTAGAGGCTCAGAGAGGAATTGGACTGAAATAGCAAATGAGCAAAGCTGGATCTAGAACACAGCACACCGGATTCCTCCAGCTTTAGTGACATCTCTGGAAGGTCTTTCCTGAGCCCTTGGCCCCTCCACGTGCCCCCTTAGCACTGACAATGGGGTCCTGGACTCCCTCTCTTTGTCTGTCACCCTTTCCTAGACCATAAGCTGCACGAAAGTGGGGGCCACGACTGTTCACCGGAGTATCACCAGGTCCTAGGACATGCCTGCCCCAGAGAAGCTGCTCAGCAGACCCCGAATCAGATGCACTCAGGTGCACCAGAGTCCATTCAAACTGGCTTCCAGGGCCCATAATATCTGCCTCACCCTTGGATCCACAGCTCCCATGACCTCACCTCTACCCACCTTCCCCAAGATGACCTCAAATGCATGAGATACTACTACTGTGGGGCCTTTGCCTTGGAACCCAACCCTCCTTTGCCTTTGCATATACAAGCAGCTGTCTTCCTCACTTCATTCTGTTGTTTGCTTAAAATGACAATGGAACAACATTACCAAAGAGGCCTTCCTTGCACTTCTGTCTTAAAATTCAGCCCCATTCCTCATTATCTCTATCCTGTTTGTTTATTTATCTATTTCTCCTACCACATCAGCTCCCTGAGGGCAGGAGCTTTGTTTTATTTGCTACTGTGACCCCAGAACTTAGAAGAGCAGACATCTTTCAAATGAATGAACAAACTGTGCTGTTCCATGTTAAGGCACCAAAATTTGCTTTCTTGTTACATCTGGAGAGCATAGTGGTACCACATGCCCCTCCTCATCCCTCATTTGCATCCTCCACCCAGAGAATCTCCATCTCCATGCTAGCAATTAGAGAATGCTGAGGGTAACCTCTTGTACAAGATCAGACTGTCTTCCTAGAGCTTCCCTGGTAAAGAATCTGCCTGCAATGCAGGAGATTCCTGGGTCAGGAAGATCCACTGAAGAAGGGATAAGCTACCCACTCCAGTATTGCTGGGCTTCCCTGGTGGCTCAACTGGTAAAGAATCCACCTGAAATGTGGGAGACCTGGGTTCGACCCCTAGGTTGGGAAGATACCTGGAGAAAGGAACGGCTACCCACTCCAGTATTCTGGCTGGAGAATTCCACGGACTGTTTAGTCTATGGGGTCATAAAGAGTTGGACAAGACTGAGTGACCTTCACTTAGACTGCCTCCCTGGGAGTCAGGAGCCCTGAAGTTGACATTGCTAAGACATTGGCTGCCACAGTTACAGTTTCTGATTTTTGGCGGGGGGGAAACCCACAAAGAACCTAAGCTGCATTGTTGCCTCTTTTAAAATAAGGAATCCACGTTGTTATACTTTCCTGAGCTGGCAACACGCCTTTCTCTTCTGTGTCCTCCGAGGTGACTAGCATAGGGCTGGGGAAAGGTGTGTGTGTGTGTGGGGGGGGGGTGCAGTGTGGGTAAAGGCCACTGCCCCACCCCCACTCTATTATAATGTGGGATGGACTACATTTTTTTCAAGTCCTGCTAGAAATCTCCTGCCTGGAAACCTTCCCAGATGTCCAATTTTCTTGCTTGAAGCGCATTTCTTTTCTCCTTGAAAATTAGTACAGGAGAATTTGTCTCCATTATAAACCTCATCCTGGTGACAAGAGTGTTCAGTATTCACACAGAGCTTCAACACTTGGTATGTGCGGAGCACCGAGCAGGGGGCTAGGGCTCCTAGGGATAGGATGCCCAGGATGTGGGGAAGGGACAGGTCACTCACAGGAATTTCCATAGCCTCTGGTCTGACTCAAGGACATGTAAACTGACCCAGGATTCCTCTGTGTCAAGACTAGGAAGAACTCTCTGTAAGGCTGAGGTTAGGATATTAGGGTCAGATCTACATCCCAGAGGAGCCACATGCCCCATTCCTTTTTAAACGTCTTTTCTTCCCTCTGGGACCCAAATTGCAGGGGGCTCGGGCCATTCCCATCTGGAGACCCAGAGGATAGCAGAACTGGCCTTTTCTTTGGAAACAATGGGCTTCCCTGGTGGCTCAGATGGTAAAGATTCTTACTGTGGACAGTAACTCAGACCTCAGGAATATCTTCATTATTTGAATAAGTCCATCACACACCTAAGTAAATGGCAGCCCTGTTCTGGGTACAAAGAACAACTGAACATAGACCCTGCCTCCAGGATGTTTCCACTCTGAAGGAGACAGATGTGTAGGTACATCAGGACACAGTGGGAGATGAGGTCAGAACATGGAGAACTTTGGGAGCCTCATTAAGGAGCCTGTTCTTCATTCTGTAGCTGACAGGGAGCCATTGAAGTGTTTTGAAAAGAGGCGAGGTTTGCTTAGTTTTCGGAGAAGGCAATGGCATCCCACTCCAGTACTCTTGCCTGGAAAATCCCATGGACGGAGGAGCCTGGTAGGCTGCAGTCCGTAGGGTCGCTAAGAGTTGAACATGACTGAGCGACTTCACTTTCACTTTTCACTTTCATGCATTGGAGAAGGAAACAGCAACCCACTCCAGTGTTCTTGCCTGGAGAATCCCAGGGATGAGGGAGGCTGGTGGGCTGCCGTCTATGGGGTCGCACAGATTGCTTAGTGTTTCAGTTTCAAAAGGACTCTCAAAGGGGATTCTTAGGAAGATGGCTGACTTGGACTCATCTTGGAGGTCCCCAGCCACCCGTGACCATGAGCACCACCTCCCCTTGCCTCCACCAGCTGGACCAGGTGCATCTGCCAGGCTCTCATGCTACTCTTGGACTCGTCCCTGTGACAGCACTCATCCTCACGTAGGGCTGCCTGTTCTCCTGTCGTGTCCCTCACTAGAACAGCAGGCACTAACTTTCGTGTCTTGTTCTATCGCAGTGTCCAGCACGGAGCCTGGGACACTGCTGGTACTCACTAACTGTACACATATTTTTTTTTAACAAATGTCGGATGGAATGACTGCAGGAGCACAAGAGAGACAAAATCAGGGTCTGGGTGAACTAGAGTTGTGACAGCAGGAGGATGGAAGGAAGGAGAGGACTTGCAAGATGGTAGGCAGCCCTGCAGCGGTCAGCGCTCTTGGCAACCTGCAGAGCAGTGGGAGGAGGCGGCGGCTCTCGATCCCTGTCCTGCTTTTCCCTTTTGTAAAGTGGGGTTTTCGCACCTCCTCCCACAGATGTTATGGAGATGAAAGGAGTGTGTAACACGGCAGCTGACCGCCAGCCAGCATGATTTGTGATGCTGGGCTTTCTCTGTCCTCTGTGTCATGCTCTCTGGACCCATAGGAGCTGAGCAAAAGAGAGGCACAGTTTGAAGTCAGTAAAAGTTCAGTTTTCTACCTGTTACTCCTCCCTCTGTGTTCAAGAGAGCAGCCACTGTCCTCGCAAGACCACATCAACCAAACAGACATCCCTGTCTCTCAGAGGCCACTGGATTCTCTGGCCTCAACAGTCAGTCTTTTCTAAAAGATGACAGATCTACACCAAACTCAATTAAGAACATCCCCAGCCACTTTGTGACTGATGAATGAATGAACAAATGGCCTTTAGCCTGAGCTCTGTTATTTACTTTGATTCAGGGTACCCTCTCTGAACCTCAGTGTGCCAACCTCTAAATGGGTATTAGACTATGTTCTGCAGTTTGTTTCAAGGACTCAGTTAGATAACACATGTGTGAGCACCTCAAAAATTCTAAGTGCATTAGAAATGCCTTTTTATATCCTGTATCATATTCCCCAGTGGTCCCCAACATAGAGTGAGCACAGAATGGGCCTTTGCCTGAATATTAAGAGCATAAACGATATTGCTTTGATTTACTTACTGCCCTGCATCTTGTTACGTAAAGAGTCTGCCTGCCAACAAGCATCCTCAGGGTAGTGAATCTTGGGATGGTAGCGAGTGTTACAGGTTACGATGGCCTGCCTCCTTTTGGCCTGTGTTTGACCCTCTTTGGATTATACATTTGGATCCTGACACTGCTCCTGTCAGAGGTGGCATCTTCCCCCAGCTTCCCCATCTCGCATGGCAGAGCTGAGGTTTCACAGCTGCCCTTATCTGCGTGCAGGCCCCACTCCCTACTGCCCACCCCCGGCAGCCCCTCTGTACCAGGAAACATCAGCTCATTTCTGTGGTGGGCTGTTCACGGAAACACACTCGAGTGTGGGTGCACCAGGCTGTTCAGGGAAACACACTTGAGTATGAATGCACAGAGGCCAGCTAGAACAACACAGCAGGGCCAGAACCTTTCTGAAGCAAGGACAGCAAGCCTGCCTGCTGGAGGAAATAAATAGGATTTTGGGATTCCTGGTGTCACATCAACAACCCAGGGCTTCAGCCTCATTTGTTTTGTCAGATTCCGCTTTTAAAATGCAAGTATGCTTTAAAATGCAAAACTCCTAATGGTCATTCACACCCTGATGAAAATGAATCTTGTTATATATTTAACTGCTAACATTTACAAAGCTCTCCTTGTGTTCTCTCACCACACATTTAATGTATCTTCACAACTGTGATGGACCGATTAGCTGTGCTTCACAGCTGAGGAAACCAAAACTGGAGTGGTAAAGTCATCTGAACATATAGGTACAAATGAGAGAGATGGAATTTCAAATCCAGCTTCCCCCTCCCCCCTCCTCTACTCCTCCCTGTCTCTTGTCTCCAAGGAAACTTGTTGGGGGGCAGGACCCTGGTGGGGAAGGGCTGTGAGTCCAGAGCCCGCATAAGGGGAATCCTGTCTGAGTACAGCAAAGTAGTCCAGAGGCTCATCATGAGAGTCAGCTTGCTCATCTGCTGCCCACCCCCCACACCCACCCCCGCACCTGGACCAGGACAGGGCATGCAGGGTCTGCAGGCCAGTGACTGTCTTCAGGCTCAATAGCCATCACAGGGCACAGCCAAGCCTGATTAATGATAATAAGCTTCTGTAGTTTTATTTTTTAATTAGAAAGCCTATTTGTTTTTAATCTCTCTAATTTAGCCATGTACATTTAACGATGTAATTTGAGTGGACTTCCCAAGAATACAGTCTAATGGTTTCATGTCTCAGCTCTGGCGCATATTAGTGACTTTGGTTAAATTATGTAACCTCTCTGGGCCTCACTTTGCACATCTATAAAATAGGAGTAACCTAGTCTGTGCTTTTTAATATTGTTGCAAAGATGAAGTGAGGTGACTGTATAGAATTCTTAGCATGGGGTCTGGCATACAAGAAGTACTCCCCGAATTGTAGATGATCCAGGGCCTTGTTGTCAAAGCCCAAGCCTAACCCCAAAGCAGGGTTCTATGGAGTCCAGCCTATTGAGTCCAAGGATCTCAAATCCTTCTTGATTTGAGGACAGGAGCTCAAACAATACCTGCCTCTTGGAGTGATGGAGCACCTACTGTATTTTAGCTGCTCCTTGAATGGTGAGCCATCTGCAGAAGAGTGGGACATTAGTGTATGCTCTGCTTTTCAAGGAAATCGATGAATTAACATCCCCTTCAGGTCCTTTCCTCAGGCACATTATTGAGGCAGTGCCATGAGCGCTGAGGGCTGGGAGCTTGGTCTGACAACATTTAAAGGTGGATTATGAGGGGAAGTACCCTTTTGGGTTCCAGAGGTTTCTGTCCAAGGTAATTCAGAATGTTGACCTAAGCAAGAGCTCTGGTTAGTGCTTAACAGACATAGAGAACAGATTCGTGGTTGCCAAGTTGGAGGTGAAGAACAAAAGAGAAGAAATAGGCTGGACTCCATAGAACCCTGCTCTGGGCTTGGGCCTGTATTTTCCCTTGACCTTTCTCTGTTTTGTGTCTGTCCAGGGACTGGGGTTGTGAGTATGATTGTAATAGAAATGTGATAAATAAGAAAGTTAATCTCTAGTAAGTCTATCCTGAAGGAAAGACTAAGCTGAAAGAGGATTGTAGACAGAACCAGTGGGGAGATACACCCCAAGAATTTAGACAGAAGCAGCAACTCCAGATACCTGGCTCCTTCTGGAAACAAGATTACAGAATATAACCAGGGAAGTTCATAGCACTGAGTAATGATTCCCGATGTTAATCAAGTCTCTGTGAACCTAGATCATGCAACTTACTGAATTCAATTTATCTCTTAGGCAAAATCACTATGACCTGGATAGAAATTTAGCCAGAGAGCATTAAAAACTGGAAAGCCGTAGGTAATGAGTTAGCCTCTGGGAAACCAGGAGCCCTACTTTCTAGCTGGTTATATTTTATATATTATAGGAAATTAGGTAATCGAACATTTCCCAAGTACCTATTATGTAATAAGAACTGTACTTCGAATAACCTGCATTCACTGGATCCCCTCTAAAAGCCCTGTGCAGGAGGCATCCTGGTTTAGTAAGCACTTGACAATTTTCTGTTATAAAGACATATTCTGGGACCCTGTGGTTTGACTTTTTTCCCACTTGTCTCTTTTGCCAAAAAGAAATGGCAATTCCCAGTTATTTGTACCTAAAGGAAGAGACTGCTTACATTTCCAGAACAAACTGCAGGTCCATCAGAGATGTACATGGACCACAGTCAGTGTGTCCTTTGTTGGATGACAGCTATTCTGGCCTCTGTTACAAGTTGTCCTGGACTTGTCTGAGACTTCTAGTTTTCTGTCTGCATGGATGAGATCATCATATCAGGCATCCTGACTTGACAATCAAGCTCTGAATGCAGAGGCCCATTTACTGGGGTGCAGAGTACAAACATAACACCCAGTATAATCTTATCCTTCCTATTTCTGCCCAGACGTGCTGGAGAGAGTACCTACTTTTAACAAACCATGCTTTCGGGGTCTCCTAATACGGAAGGAGCAGATGCACTGAAAGTTGCATTCGTTGGACTGATCTCAGCTGGTTAAATCCCATGGTTGCTTGATCCAGGGGACATATGAAAGAGAAGGGTCAGGTCCAGACCAGCATTTTCAAGGTGGTCAGGAGACCCTTATCGACAGTGGTCCCATCAGTTGTCTTCACAAAGAGGCTTAATTTTTCCTCTCTCCAGCTGCAGTCGTCAAAGACAGCTCATCCTGGTCACTGGGTTTCGCACAGCTATGGGGTCCTTCTTCATACTTGCTCAGCAGGGACCTTTCAGGCTTCTTGGTCATTCCTGTCAACTTGTAGGGCACAGGACCTCTCAAAGCTTGATGGTATAGTGCCAGCCCAAGCTCACAACTGTAACTTTTTAATTCTCAGTATTGTAAGCAAAGAAACTGGAGGCTCAGAGCTGATGCCTCTCCCGGGCCATGCCATCCCATACCTTCTGCCTTGCTCCTCACAAGTCCAGGCGTGCTGAGTTTCCTGGAGCTATCCAACAAGATAGCAGAAGCTGAATCTTTCATAGTTGAAGGCCACAGGCTCTACTTTCCCAAAGCAGAGGAGTCCCCAACTTTGTGGAATCTGAAGTGCCTGATGCCCACCTAGCCAGCAGCCAGTGTGTGCAGAGTGGGCTCAGAGCATCAGTGACCAGCAGGCAAGAAAGCAGGGAAGGTCACTGTTCACTGGGATTTGGGTAGCCGCTCGTGGGAGGAAAAGCCAACCATTGCTCACTGCTTACCTTGGCCTCAGCCACAGGAAGAAAAGATAATGAATGACATCCAAAACAGCAGAAGTAAGACAGCAGTTACAGTCTCTCACTGCCTGACTCTTCAAAGGTGCCCAGCTGTGCCGAGGAAGGATGTGAAGTCAGGATTTCATGATACCCAGGGTCAGGGCCAGAGATAAATCCTGCCCTTTTCCTTTCGAAGACAGCTCTTCATTGTCTCTTGATCCTAGGACTCCAGCCTGGTTTCCCTGGTGACTAGACTGGCTTCCAGAGGCAGAGGTCAGGGTGCAGTAAGATGCAGAAAGACCTGCCGTGATGGGTGTTCAGGACAGGAAGGCCAACTGGGTGAAAAAAGCAGTCCTCTCTGATAACTTCAGGGCAGCCAGAGATATTCTTCTCCTTAGTCCTCATCTTGGATGATGAAACTGAACCAGCTGAGCAGCTAAGTAACCTCCACTAGCTCACATGGGAAGGACAGTGTAGAACCAGGAATTAGATCTATCATGGAGTGACTTTTCCTTGTTTCCAAAGAAAATGCTGCCACTGAGCAGCCATCAGGAAGCTGAGCGCTTAAAGTTGCTTCTCTTGGAGAAGAGACAGGTGTATAATGAGGTGCACGGGGGGCTGTTAGGACTGGCCAGTGGGGTGAGCTTCTGGCCCACAGGTGGGAGTGGGCCCACCTCACTGCCCCTGCTGGCCAGTGGCCAGTCATCCCCAGCAGTCTCTCCTGGGTAACAAGCAATGGGGACCCAAAGGAAAGCTGGAGGTCCAAACTTGTGTTCTTCCCACCAGTCAGAACAAGTCAGGATGAAAACTAGCTGAGAGCAGCAGAGAGCCTCCTGGGATGACTGGCAATTTGAGTTTCTTAGAGACAGACACTCTGCTGTACCAGACGTCATCTTAAGCTAAAAGCCTATGGTTATGTTGCATAGCTGATCTTCTTTATTTACTCTAACCCGTAATCCAGAAGCCACTCTAGATTGAATGTGGGCTGTTAAGCATTCCTGTGAGAACCACAGCTCAGTAGTTTTAGCTGTTGTCATTGCCAGCTGGGGAATTACCTTTCTGTCTGCAGCTTGTGCATTTAGGATCTGATTATCTCTGTGCCGCTTCTAACCATCACCAGTCCTCAGGAGTCAGCGCCTTGCTCCTCTCTGCCGGTGGAGTGTCTCCACCCACAAGGGTTCTCGATTCCCTCCGCTGCTCCAGCCCCAGAGGCCTCCCTGGAGAGGGTCTGTGCCGCACTAACTGTATCTATCACTTGGGCAGTGCGCTGCCTGTTTCCCCCAGCCTCTGTCTTGGCTGGGGTGACGAGAGGGATGACTAGGGGGTGCCCAGGGTCTCCTGGGGCTCAAGAGTTGTGGGGCAGAGGCAGGGAGTGAGGATTCTCTGCCAGGGCCTTGCCCAGCACTCTGCGCTGGAGGCTCCAGCTGTACCTCTCCTACTGAAAATGGTCGTGGTGGCCTTCCTTCCCGTGAACTCCCTACCTCCCATCTCCTGAGAGCTCCTGACAGCCCCTGCTGCCCCATCAGGAAGCTGTAAATGCACTCACGCCCCCGATGTGCCTGAACCTCGGGCCAGCACGGGGCCAGCCTCTGTGTGTGTGTTCTGACTCCTCCCTCTCCATGAGCTCTCCTGCCTGCCTGCCTGGCTCCGGGCCCACTGGCTACTTGGACTGCCGCCTCTCCCTGCCTCTCTGGCTTTTAGTTAAACTGTCCAGATGCCTCCCCATTACCCTGGTCTCACCTCTGCACTCCTCCACCGAAGTCCCTCCGGGCCTGGCCTGCCACCGCAGAGGGGCTGCGACAGAGGGAGAAGCCTGTGCACTGCGCTTGCCACGCTCAAAGGAAAGGAAACTGCCACCACAGGGCCTGGCAAGCCCTTGGAGAAGGAGAAAACATAGCCACGTGAGGCCCGGCCGCCCAAGCCCCCGGGTGTGTGGCAGCCTTGCTCCTGCAGGGTCCTAAGGGCAGGTGCAGATGGACAGAGGTCTCCTGCCTAATGAGGAGGGCAAGTATCTTACCTACCAGCTTGGCCACCTCTGACTCACCAGCTTCTTGAGCTTGCGTTCTGATATATTGAATGGCTCTAGCAATACCCACTGTGCAGAAGCATGGTTCTCAGTACCAAGGGAAGAAACGTCTATAAAATGCTCTTCACCCTCTGGCATGTCACAGGTGCATAAACCACAGTAACTACCACTCGTATTGCTGTCGCTGCAACAGAGGCTTGCCTTGTCCCTCCCCTGCACTTCTTAGCCCCAACCATCCCCCTCTCCTCTCAGGGCTCCTCCCAGAATACGTGACCGTTTCAATTCATTGCAGCATCCATATGGGGCCAGAATGTTCACTTCAGAAGAATTAAGGCACGTTCTGTCCCCGTATCTACAGGACACTCCTGCCCCGTCAGCCTTCTAGCTAAACTACAGACCATTTGAAGCAGAGGGAAGTCTTTGCTGACACGACAGCAGGAATCCGCAGACTCTTTGCAGCCCCAGTGCAGCCTGGCCGAGGGCAGAGAATGCTGGGTCCACCTTGACTGGAAAATGCCTGCCACAGCCTTCTCGTGGAGAAGAGACGTCAGCATGGCGCACACCTCCGGGAGAGAAGCTGGCAGGCTGACCCCACAGGGAGCACAGGACACTTCCTGCCTCTGTAGTCGGGTGGTGGCCTTCCACTTCCATCCCCTCCTCCTGGCTGCAGCCTCACACTCCACCAGGACCACGTCGACTTTCATTCCCACCACCCCTGTTTGCTCTTCATTTGCCACATGTTTCTCTTGGGTGTGGGCACTTCCCTAGGCACAGTCCCCCTCAGATGGCTTCTGCCATGGGGCTGCATTCAGCGTTTGCTGTTTGAGATCACCCCTGCATCCCGACCTCCCGCTTCCCCTCCCTCTGCCGGCCCTCTGGCTCTGTAGAACGTGGACTCCAGAACACACACACATACACACAGATTCACACTCCTCACGTGCCCCCCTCTCCTGTTCCCCACATCCACATCTGCCTCACCCTCTGCAGACATTGTTCCCAAGAGAACGCAGTCTCTTCCTTGCAGCCCTATTCTATCATCCGAGCCAATCAGGAGGCATCAAATCTTTCCTAAAAATCAATGCCTGCCTTCTAGGGCCTAATCTACATCTGCTCATCCTCTCCCTTTCTTAAAAATAAATAAATAAATAATAAAGCGCTCTTTTCACATGACCTGCTTGCCTGCCATTGCCAGGGCCCTGAAAAGCTTCTGCTGATCAGGAATCTTTTATTCTGCAAAGAATTGCTCTGACACACTTTTCTCTCATGAGTTTGTCCTCTGTTCATGTGGCACAGGTTTTTAGAGACTGTACGTGTGGAAAAGGGCCAGGAAGATATTTGATAGCAAAGAGGGCTTTTAAAAGGGTTCTCTGAGCTCTGGGTCCCATACGACCTGGCAGGGAGTGACATATCAACCTCTTTCCTACTGCTTTTGGTCCAGGGGAAAAGGAAATAAAAAGCAACAGATGCCCCTCCCCCCACCACAAGCCCATGTCAACATTTTTTTTTTTTTTTAATCATTGTGTTGAAGTATAGTGGATCCTCCCAATTCAGGGATAGAACCCTGGTCTTCCTCACTGCAGGTGGGTTCTTTACCAGTTGAGCCACCAGAGAAGCCCATAGTTGTTTTACAATATTGTGTTAATTTCTCCTGTATAGCAAAGTGATTCGGTCATACATATATTTATATCGTTTCCCTGGTGGCTCAGATGGTAAAGAATCTGCTGGCAGTGCAGGAGACCCTGTTCAGTCCCTGAGTCAGGAAGATCCCCTGGAGAAGGGAATGGCAACCCACTCCAATATCCTTGCCTGGAGAATTCCATGAACAGAGGAGTCTGGTGGGCTACAATCCATGGGGTTGCAAAGAGTTGGTCACATCTTAGTGAATAACACACATAAATTACTTTTTTCATATTATTTTTCATTACAGTTTATATTATAGGATATTGAATATAGTTCCCCTGTGCTATACAATAGGACCTTGTTTATCCATTCTATAAATACCAGTTTGCATCTGCTAATCCCAAACTTCCAATCCATATCTTCCCCAACTCTGTCCCTCTTGATGACCACAAGTCTCTGTAGGACCCCTTTTTCTCTTGGTAAGAGTCGTAGGAAGGCCAGGGACTTAGACTAGCTGCTCGAAAATTAGAATTCATGATCAGCTGCATATTCTCCCTGATGTTCACAACCACCATTCATGACTGGACTTGAGACATGATTTGGCCATGTCTTCCCACCACCCCTTTCTGCCCAATACGTTTTTGGGTCATTTCTCACAAACTGACATGCCCACTTTAAGGAAATGGACATACAGATTTAGAGAAACTTATAAAACCAGAAAACTGATGGGTGCTTATTTATAAAAATTTTTCTGTTCCACAGTGCTTCCCTGAGAGGCTCGTTTAAGGAGCAGCTGCCCAGGGTATTTGTCTCTTTACATAACCTTAACTACTGCTGAAGTTCCAAGTGGATCTAAGAGTATAGGCTTAGGGCTCAGACAGGCAGAGGTTTAATTCTAGCCTGGCCACTTACTGGCAAGTTAGAAGACCTCAAGATCCTACGTGCTTATCTGTAGAGAGGACATTGCTGAAAGGATTAAACAATTTCCTTATCACTTCACTCATCAAAAATGTGGTTTAGAATGGCATGTCTGAGAGACTCCTTTACTGTTTACACAAAAAGAACCCGGCAGATGTGAGCCAGTTTAAGAGACTATGTTTGGGACGGTTGGACCTAAGATAAAAACTCTGCTGTGCACACAAAATTCACTTTGGGGAGCGCATGCCCATGGCTCCCAAGTGTCAGGACTGGCGCTCCAGGTGGGCAAGGCTGGCTTGTACCTAAGGGTCATGGAGTAAAGGAGAAGCCAGGTCTGCATCCTGATTGACAAGAACAGGCTCAGGAAGCCTGAAGCGTGAAGGCAGAGAATAGGTGGAGAACCAGAATGGAATCCAAGGTGAAAGGGCTGCAGAAGAGAAGACGAGCAGGACTAACTGGAGGCAGGAGTGGGGTTGGGACCGCTGGCCACCTGGAGGGCTCCCTTTAAACAGAGCCCCCAGAGCGAGTAGGGGCAGGACCACTAGGCAGGCTTGGGGGCAGGCCAGCCCAGGACCCCCAGCTGGGGAGCAGGGCCCTGTCCCCACCATCTAAGAGACGGTTTCCTGCGACTTTTTACCTCCTTCCTCAGTGCCTGTCTCTCTTGGCACAGATAATTAGCACTGATGGTAACTCATTAGCTAATTATTTCTGGTTCATGTTTACCAAGTGCGTTACGGACAATTTGGACACGTCTTTCTGAGAGTCAAGTACTGGAAAATTCTTCAGAAAAAATAGATGCTTGATACATAAGGCTCCCATCCCCCTGTCTTTCAGAAAAATGATAGCTCAACTGTCTACTGCAGCGTTTCTACGTTCTCCTCCACCTTGCCTCAGTGACGGCCGTGGGGAGTGTGGCAGGAGACACAGAGCGTATATGTGGGCTCAAGCCCTGCCTCCATCGCTGACTAACTGTCGAACCTTGAGAAAAATTAGTTAGCTGCTCTGAGCTTCGGTTTCCCTGTCTATGAAATGGAGGACATACTGTCTATTTCAATCGTGTCCAACTCTGTGAGACCCCATGGACTGTAGTCCACCAGGCTCCTCTGTCCATGGGGATTCTCCAGGCAAGATAGAGTGGGTTGCCATGCCCTCCTCCAGGGGATCTTCCCAACCCGGGGATTGAACCCAGGTCTCCCACAATGCAGGTGGATACATTACCATCTGAGCCACTAGGGAAGCCCAAGAATACTGGAATGGGTAGCCATGCCTTCTCCAAGGGATTCTTCCCAACCCAGGAACCGAACCGGGGTCATGGAACTAAGATCCCACAAACTACGTGACACGGCCAAGAAAAAGGTAAGTGTGTTGTGAAAAGTAGAATGCTAAGCCAGTATTTGCTGGGCTTCCCAGGTGGTGCTAGTAGTAAAGAACTCACCTGCCAATGCAGGAGACATAAGAGCTGTGGGTTTTAGACATAAGATCATCTGTAGGAGGGCATGGCAATCCAGTCCAGTATTCCTGCCTGGAGAATCCCATGGACAGTAGCCTGCCAGGCTCCCCTGTCCATGGGATCACACAGAGTCAGACACAACTGAAGCAACCTAGTACAGCACAAGCCAATATTTGCCTCCTGTTGTTTTCTCGTTCAGTCACCAAACATTGTGGAGCATTTCCATGGCAGTAGGTGGTAACAGGACCACAAGGAATCGTTCTTGAGACCCTACCTCCTTGTACCAACCTGAGCAGACCTCCCTGGGGCAATTGTCAAGGCCACTACCTCCTCTCCAGCCTCGTCCTCCCTTGTTTTTAGCCCAGCTTCTGTTCAGGTGATACAGAAATTACTTCTACCTTTTCTGCCCACACCACGCATCAAGGCCCTTGCTCACACTGCTTCCTCTTCTGCATTCTTTCTCCTGATTCTGCTCAGGAGGCAGCTGGCCTGCATTGAAATCCTGTATTAGCCTAAGACTAGTTTCTTCACCTCCCCAAACCTCAGTTTTTCCCATTTAAAATGGAGACAAGGCTGGGCCTTCCCTGGTGGTCCACTGGCTAAGACTTCACATTGCCAATCCAGGAGTCCCAGGTTTGAGTCATGGTGAGGGAACTAGATCCCGCACACTATAACTGCAGATGCTGCATGAGACAACTAATATAGAGAGCAACTAAACAAATAAATAAATATAAATGTTAAAAAAATAAGTAAAATGGGGACAAGGCTGCTGCCGCTGCTAAGTCGCTTCAGTCGTGTCCAGCTCTGTGTGACCCCATAGACGGCAGCCCACCAGGCTCCTCTGTCCCTGGGATTCTCCAGGCAAGAACATTGGCGTGGGCTGTCATTTCCTCCTCCCGGGGACAAGGCTAGTTCCAGCCTTACTGAGTCAAGATTAATCTGATAATACATGTGAAGGGCCATGAACAGTGGCCACACAGAGCAGGTGCTGCATCAGCGCTGGCTGTTGTTATTGCTACCACCATCCTCTCTCCAGAAAAGCACTCCTTCTCTCATGGTGCTGTGTCTCTGTCCCCAAATCTACCACATTGTGTTGAAGTGGTCTGCCTCTAAGTCCTCCCCAAATAATGTTGACATTCGCTGAGGACAGGGTCTTATGAGTCTTGATGGTCTCTGGACCCAGACAGAGCCAGGCGCATGGTACAAATTCAAGAAATCATGGAACTGACTTCAAATATCCCTGTGGGGGCTTTTCTTTTTTCTTTAATACCATTTTTTTATTGTACAAGCAATTCATACATAAGCATATAAGGCAGAAAACAAAATCACCCTCAGCACCACTCTCAGAAATAGCATGACATTTCAGTGTACACTCTAGATGACTTCCATCCTGCCTAATGGCATCTGAGCCATTCCATGGTCTGGAATGAAGATGCTACAGTTGGGTGGGACTTCAGTGTAACTTCTTTCCACAATTTATCTAAGTAGGTGTGCAAGCAGGATGCTGCTGAAAGGAATTTGGCAAACTTCCCTGCCTTCATATCTATTTGATCGTGATTGTTTTTTTAACTGAAGTATAATTTGACCTACCACACTGTGTTAATTCCTGGTGTACAACATACTGACTCAATATTTCTATACATTATAAAATGACCACCACAATGTCTAGCTACCACCTGTCACCATGGGGTGGTTTTTCTTCACTGTCAACTTTGACTGATACAACATTCCTTTCAGTGGAGCTAGTCATAGCCAAGGAAGGATGGACCTAACCTATGATCTTGTATGGCTCTGACGCCACTGTCATCATCAAAGTGGTCAGCTGCTAGCACCTGCTTCTCCCGATGACCTTTACTTTTTCAGCCCATCTTCCTGTTGCATGAGGGTCAGTTTCAGCAGCTCTGGAATGTGGTCTGTCTGTCTAGGGGCAGGGCTCGTGAATGAGCAGATGGTTATCATGGTCCTGGCTTGGAAAATGAAGATTTACCCCCACAGCTGTATGCTCAAGAGCCCTGAAAAGTGAGACACACGGGACAGGGCTTCCTGTTTCCCAGTTTTCATGTTGACATCTTTCAATGAGAGCATCTGGTCAGAAAGTGGACACTGAGAAGAATTGTAGGCCTGGGCAGGACAGGGCAAGTGTTGTATAACTGCCCTTGGTATCAACCTTTGTATTACAGAAGAGCTCCTTCTGCAAGAGGCTATTACCAGCCTCCTATCTGGCCTTCCCTATCTCCTCTGCTGTTCAGCTTTATCATTGCTGCCAAGAGGACGAAGAGCCCCAGTGTGGCCCAGGGGCAGTGACAGCTGAGACACAGAATCCATGCAGCATTTTTGGCCACACAGTTTCAGACCATGAGGGAAAGCTGCTACTTAACCCCCACTGCAGTTATGTTCACAGAACCCCTGCCTCCCAGAGAGAGCTCCCTCCTGCTGAGTCCAAGGAATATACGTGAAATCCCAACTCCCGCAGATACCTGGAGGCAGGGTTGCCCCATCCCACAGTGTCATGACGACACAGGAGCTTGCTCCTATTTCCTGGTCTGTTCCCCAGCCCCCGGGGCCTCTGGATGCCCCAACTGCACAAGACCCAATCAGGAGGCAGCACGTACCCCTTCTGGGAGCATCAAAACAGACCATCCTTCAAGACTGCTCCTATGAAATCTTAAATTCAAATACTCTCAGGTCTTCCACTGGACTCATCTTCCATCTCATGGAGCCCTCTGCTTTCTCCCTGCCTCCTCACCTCTCAGGTGCATTATCATCATCACTCAATTTGCAGCACTCTCCATCCTCTTGCCTCTTCTGCAGACATTTACCATTCCACAAATTCACGAAACAGCACTATGAGCCAGACTCTGGCAGGTGCTGAGTCTGTAACAGTCATCAGAGTCTACACGTCCAGTCAACCATGAAGAAACAGACATTAAGCCATAAATGCATTAACACATATGTAATTGCAAACAGTGATATGTTCTATGAATCTGGGCTCAATAAGAGACCTAGTTTAGTTCAACAATCAC
>SJYV01014762.1:0-12884 GCA_006410875.1 Neotragus pygmaeus
TGACAATGTTGAGTGAATCTCTGCAGACCTATTTAAGTATCCTATCCAATTTAATGCAGCATCCCCCTAGAAAAAAATTATTTGATTCACCATGAGATACAAGGGGCATTAGTCTTGTTTTAAATAAATTTTAGTCTTCAAGAGATAGGGAAAAGCCACAAAGTAAAAGGTCTACTGGAAGCTTTCATCTGAGTCATTCAACACTACATGCCAAAACCACCCTTGTTTCTAAAAGAGGAATATAAATACAACTGGAGAAACTAAGAGCTGAAAGAAATCTGAGGAATAATGCTGTCTAACCCTGAGCCTTTTCAATGAGGACCTGCCTTCTAAAGCACTCACCACAGACCACCAGCTGTGAACACTAGGTCTCTGCCCTGACTCCGTGCTTCTCCCCTTATGCTGTGTGGAGACGAGGGTCAAGTCATCTGTCTGTCCCTTATCGTCAAGAGACAGACAAAATCCTGCTGGACACATTATCTCAAATCCTAGATGTTCCACACACTGAAGACAATGCAGCCCAGAAGGGGAAAGCGGTCGGGGAGCTGGAGGGGAGCCCCCCTAGAGCCGCCCCCTGCCCACTCACTTTCTTTGCGGTCAAGCTGTTGGATATCTGGGCAGCCACAGCATGCCCGACGTGCGCCGACAGCAGCGCAGCCCCGTTGTTCTCAGACTGAATACAGACCGTGCGCATCTNTTTTTTTTGCAATAGAATATAGGCACCCCTATGGGGCCCCCACATTTTAATGTTATAATTTTAGACCATACTTCATAGTTCATTTTAACATGTTGACAACCCTGTAGTGGCTATTATGCCCCAATTTAACAGGAAATAGTAGAGGAAAACTCAGAGGACAGCATTCCACAGAGACCCTAAATTGATTCAACATGCAGAATGGAAGATTTACTGAATTTCAGTTTCCAAAGCCACTCTCATTCACCAAAAAGGAACCACTATGACTTCGGTCCATCCAGTTGCCAGGGAAGTCGGGCTTCCTACTCCAGGGGACATGGGGACTCAGGGTCAAATTCCCCCAGTGCTGGTCCTGTGAGTCCCTGACAGCAAGCCTCCAATCTGGTCAGAAGAGGTGGGTGGATGAAAGAGAGGAGATTCTCGACTGCCATAGGAGGCAACAGGGAACAGGTGTGTTGGGGCAGAGAGACAGGCAGACAGACAAGACAGCAGGACTAAGTAACAGATTGGAGATCTGGAGTCCAGGACTCTGGCCATGTAAGTGGAAAGTGACTTGCCTTTGAGCTGGGAAATTCCATTTCCCAGAACTTGTCTGTCACAGTCAGTATGGAAAGAAAGGTCAGAGAAGTGGAGCCGGCCAGAGAGCTCCAAGGAGGTAACACAAGACTTACCCCTGGCACTTCACCCACAGCCAACTGTCCCAACAGCTGCCACTGACAAATGACGCTTGCTTCCCACCCCCACTGCTCATCCCAAGGCTGATCATTCAGGGAGGACAGGGAGAGTGATTCCATCTCCCTGGAGCTAGGAGTGGCCTCTGTCTCCAGGTTGCCTTAGGTGAGGTTTGATAACGTGGTTACTCTGTTTTGAGGTTCACACTGCATATCATTTTTATCTGTACAGACATTATGTGTGTATATAATGAGCTAGACCAGTTTTAGCTTAAAAGTTTAAAAATAGGATTCGTTTCTTCAGTTGAGAGGTAACACGTGTTTTACCCCACTATTCTTAGAGGGAAAAAAAAAAAACAAGCTGCTAAGGACAAATTGGCTTATCTCATCCACCATGTGAAAAGCAAATGGAAAAACAAGCAGCCAAATGGCACTTGTCATGATAATGTAGCATAACTGACCCTCAGCCAGTCCTTTTGGGCAGCTGTTTTTAGCTGGGATAACCTTTGCATGAGGCCTTTGCAGGGTCATAGCTGGGACCCCTTGGGAATGTCACCATTCCCACAGCTGCTTTATCAGGAAGGTATCCATGAGCCCTTGCACCTTGGCAGAGATGCCCCCAGCAGATCCTGCTCAGGACAAAATAGCTGAGTCCAGAGTATTCCCAGCCTTGGATGGAACATGAGTGATTTCACATTTCATATATCATAATTGTTTTGTGATATTTAAGAATTTAAAGAAGAATATACTGTTCATTGTTTTTCAGTTTCTCAGTCATGTCTAATCTTTGCACCCCATGGTCTGCACCATGCCAGGCTTCCCCATCCTTACTATCTCCCAGAGTTTTCTCAAACTCATGTCCATTGACTCAGTGATACCATCCAACCATCTCATCCTCTGTTGCCCCCTTCTCCTCCTGTCTTCAGTCTTTCCCAGCATCAGGGTCTTTTCCAGTGAGTTGGCTCAGGTGGCCGTGTGTTGGAGCTTCAGCTTCAGCTTCCAATGCACTGTCNCCATCCAACCATCTCATCCTCTGTTGCCCCCTTCTCCTCCTGTCTTCAGTCTTTCCCAGCATCAGGGTCTTTTCCAGTGAGTTGGCTCAGGTGGCCGTGTGTTGGAGCTTCAGCTTCAGCTTCCAATGCACTGTCAATACACCAGCAAAAAAAAAAAAAAAATTGCTCCCAGAGAGCAAGTCTACTGTGAGCGTATGTTCAGATGGTGGTCTTTGCATGAGTGTGGGTGCTCCAGAGTCAGAGCTGGGTGTCCCTGTCCCAGGCATGCACTCAACCATTTCAGCAGCTGGCACGCAGTGGGATTCTTACACCAACTGGGAAAGGATGATTTCTCTGCAAGGCTGGACCAGAGAGATAGAACTCTACTTCCCTGTAGCTGGATTCCAAAACAGACAACTGCAGGCTCCTCACAGCCCTGGTTTCTGATTCAGTGAACAGGCTCCATTGGAAAGAGCCCTTTGGGTTCTCCTGGCTCAATATGATTGAAAGATTAGTTTGAGATTCAAGCACATTGTCATCACTTCCTTCTCTTATGGTGTTATCAAGTACTGCTGAAGCCTGGCTTGGAGAATTTTGAGCATTACTTTGCTAGCGTGTGAGATGAGTGCAATTGTGNGATGGCATGGTGGACCTTGCACCAGGTGCCCCCCCCCACGGGGAGCACACCTGAGTCACACACGACCCCACAGGGACCCCCGTCAGCCCTGTCTGGTAGTTCAGGACACCAGGCTCGGAGAGGTGACTGCTATGTCAGCGCTGGCCTTGGCCCGAGCCTCCGATACTGCTAACACTTTGCAGGATAGGATGTTTCTCCCGGGCAAGCTGCCCACTGCCTCTCCAGGGAGATTGTCCTCCTAACTGTCTGTTAGGCACTTGGATTCTAATACCCACTCTGAGCTTAGGGAGTCTGCTGAGAGCCCTCCGTTCTTCAGAAAACCCCTCCTCATCCTGAAGACTCTAAAGGCCACCACCCACCCCTGCAGAGGCAGAGGCCCTGGGGGCCCATTGGAGGCATGGGCCTTGCACGGCCGGAGTATGTCCCCTGTCCAAAGCTGGAGCCAGATTCGCCCCGATGACAGGCTCCCAGGTTCCCGAGGGTGGGGGCAAGGGGCAAAGGAAACCACCCTCATCCCTTCTGCTCAGCATCGCATGGACGTGCTGCCCAGGAGCGTCTGTAGGAGCATGCAGAATGTATTTCGAAGACCCTGGATCAGCAAGCATTCAAGATTGGAAGTTGAGGGTCTTCATTATAGTAGTCATGTATGGATGTGAGAGTTGGACCATAAAGAAGGCTGAGCGCTGAAGAATGATGCTTTTGAATTGCAGTGTTGGAGACGGCTCTTGAGAGTCAAACCAGGCAATCTTAAAGGAAATCAACCCTGAATATTCATTGGAAGGACTGAGGCTGAAGCTGAAGCTCCAATACTCGGCCACCTGATATGAAAAGTCGACTCATTGGAAAAGACCTTGATGCTGGGAAAGATTGAGGAGGAGAAGGGGACATAAGAGGATGAGATGGTTGGATGGCATCACTGACTCAATGAACATGAGTTTGAGCAAACTCTGGGAGATAGTGGAGGACAGGAGAAGCTGGCATGCTGCAGTCCATGGGCTAGCAGAGGGTTGGACACCACTAAGCCGCTGAACNAGGATGAGATGGTTGGATGGCATCACTGACTCAATGAACATGAGTTTGAGCAAACTCTGGGAGATAGTGGAGGACAGGAGAAGCTGGCATGCTGCAGTCCATGGGCTAGCAGAGGGTTGGACACCACTAAGCCGCTGAACAACAACAACGATATCGTGGTGGCTGGCTGCGTCTGGCCTCCGTGGGCTCCTTTAGGGCAGAGACTGGGCGCAGAGCTCTTGCACCCCCAGCAGGTCTGGATGAAAAGGAGGCTCCAGAGAGAAGCCTTGGGAAGGTGAGCAGGGGCAGCTTGGGGCCTGCCTGCAGGGGATTGGCCTTGGGGGACAGTGAGCCCTGAGGGTGTAGGATCTAGAGAGGAAGGTATTCAGGCAGGAGGGCTGGGCCTGGCAGAGGGGCTGGTGCTCTGGGCCCGGGAGACCCCGCCCTTCATCATCAGCAGCTGGTCCCTTAGGCGGGCTTGGGCCACATCTCTGTCCTCTCCCAGCAAAGTGGTGGGGAGAAGAAGTTGTCTCTGCCCCAGAGGATCTTGCCCTTATGGTTCAATTGTGTCTCCCTGACATATTGCAATCCTGACTCCCAGCACCTATGGACGTGACCATGTCTGGAAAGGGCCTTTGCAGACTTGATTAAGATGTAAGTTAGGATGAGGCCATTCTGAGTGGGGTGGGCCCTAGTCCAGTAGGAAGAGAAGATGGACAACAGATGAGGGCAGAACGTCCCGAAATGACAGAGGCAAGGGTTGGAGTGACGTAGCCACCACCAGAAGCCGGAAGAGGTGAAAATGAAAGGTTAGTCGCTCCATCGGTAGCCCGCCAGGCTTCTCTGTCCATGGTCTTTTCCAGGCAAGAATACTGGAGTGGGTAGCCATTCCTTTCTCCAGGAGATCTTCTCAACCCAGGGATTGAGCCCCGGTCTCTTGCATTGCAGGCGGATTCTTTACGGTCTGAGCCGCCAGGGAAGAGGTGGGGAAGGATTCTACCCCGAGTCTCAGAGGCAGCATGGCCCTCTCGACACCTTGAGTTTGGACTCCTAACCTCCAGAACTGAGAGAGCAGGCCATGGTTGTTTTAAGCCGCCCGCCTGTGGCTCTTCCTTAACGGCAGCCAGGATAGGAATCCACGGTTGGTCGGCACTGATATCTCCCTCATCCTGCCTCCCCTGTCCTGGTACCAACCACATCCTTGGGGCAGGGTCCTGGCCAGCGGGGGGCGAGGCGGGTCTTGGCCCCCAGGGGAGATCTCCGTTGGCACCACGGTGGGGGCTTCCCAAACTGATCAGAACCAGGCCCCGGGGCAGAGTGGCCAGTGCAGGGCCTGGGGCTGGAGGGAGCCCGGGCACAGACCTCAGGGGGAAGGGCAGCTCAGCCCCAGGAGCCCACTGCCCCCTGAGCACCAGACCCTGTGGCCTGACCGGGGGTAAAGGAATCGGCTCCCCTACCCTCAAGCTAACAGGGACTCTCCCACCCGGAAACTTGCATCAGAGAAGGAAAAACACCCACACAGGCAAGATATCTGCATGTCATCTGTATTGTCACGTGAATTGCACATCCGGCACGGCTGACCTGGACACGACCTATTAGGTCACACAGAGTCCGGCCCCTGGGGGCCAAAGCGGCACCGCCACCCAAGGCTTTCCGCGGGCAGCAGCCCAGACACCTGGTCTCCCCGGGCTCCGGGGCCGGGCACCAGGAGAGGCCAGCTCACGCCTCAGGCCCTTCTGCTCCTGGGTAGCGTCTCCCCAAACGCGCCTGGAGCAACACGGTTCCTTGGAGGGTTCCTAGCTGTTCCATGAGAAAAGGGTTCTGTGGTCAAATAAGTTTAGGAAACATGGATTAAACAAGGTTTGACAAGAAGCTTTTCTTCAGGACTTGTCAGCACCTTTATGACAGTCCCGGCCCCTGTGGACGTCCCGTGCGTATGCAGCATTTCCCAAATTTGTTTGACCACAAGACCATTTTTCTTCCCAAGGCGTCTTGCAGGCTGGTGTCCGGGGGGGCACCCTTTGGAAAGCGCTGCCCTAAGTAAGCTGTCGGTGATCGTCAATGGCGATGGCACCTGTGTTGGGCGGTGGGCTGTGGGTATTTCATCAGGCGTCGTGCTACGGTGAGGTGGGCACAGCCAGGAACTCAACGGTCGTGGTGATGAAAGGACAAGATGAGACTTGGCCCCCTGCACGGTTCTGGCCTGGTACCCTCCAGAGCAGAAGCCCAGCAGGGCTGTCCCGACAGCGGGGCCCCAGCTCGTCTACAGAGGGACTCAGAGTCTGATTAAGGGGGCAGGGGGCGCCCCAAATAGTGGGAGGGATGGGATGGTCACTGGCGGGCTCACCTGACGTCACCAGCCTCCAACCAAGTTGGGGGTGAGGGGATGAGCTGGGGCGGCCCGGTTCCCCCCTCCCCTGCCAGCCCCGTGTCCTCCGACGGGCCACCCCATGGGCGGGCAGCTCACCAGGCGGAGATGAGCATCTGGCAGGTGTTGGAGGACATCCACACCAGCTCGACCAGGCGGAACTGGAAGTAGCCGATGGCGAATCCGGAGAGGACGTCAGTGATGTGGTGGCGGCCGATCATGACCCGCGACAGCCCCACGCACAGGGCCCAGAGCACCAGCAGGACGCGCAGCGGCACGGCCAGCACCAGGTGGCTGAGGAAGAACCTGGACACCATGGCCGCACGGCTGGCGTGCCCGGCGGGGAAGGCGTACACGTCCATGGTGAGGTAGTCCAGGAGGCTGGGGCTCGACTCGAACGGGCCACGCCGCTTGATGAGCTTCTGCACGCCGGCCACCGTCATGATGTCCAGGAGCAGGGCTGCGGGCGGGAGAGAGGGGGCCCCCCAGGTCGTTAGCGCCACCTTGCCCCCTCCCACTCTCCCCCCTCCTCACTTGGGCCACTCAGACCTCCCAGCAAGGTTCCCGCCTCGGGGCCTTCGCCTGTGGCTGTTCCCTCTCCCTGGAACACACTTCCCTGGGATATGGCGGCGGTGGTTTAGTCCCTAAGTCGTGTCTGACACTTGCCACTCCATGGGCTGTAGCCCCGCCAGGCCCCTCTGTCCGGGGGATTCTCCAGGCAAGCATACCAGGGTGGGTTGCCATGCCCTCCTCCAGGGGAATCTTCCCGACCCAGGGATCAAACCCACCTCTCCTGCATCTCCTACATTGGCAAGTGGATTCTTTCCCACTGAGCCACTAGCGAAGCCCTCCCTGGGATGTTCAGACGGGTAAAGGTGCTGAATGAGAGAGTGGTGAGCAGGGGTCTCGTGGGCCACTGTGGGCACCTTGGAGAATCTCATCCTGACCACAGGGGCCCTGGGCTGCTGGTGTTTCCCTAAGAACTTCACTGAAGTCCCCTCCAGTCCCAAGAACAGGGTGTCACCATACCCATCTTTTCTAAGTCGAAGTGAGATTTATACAATTGCTTCCCTGGAGGCTCGGACTTTAAAGAATCCCCTCGCATTGCAGGAGACCTGGGTTCAGTTCCTGGGTTGGGAAGATCCCCTGGAGGTGGAAGTGGTAACCCACTCCAGTATTTTTGCCTGGAGAATCCCACGGACAGAAGAGCTTGGTGGGCTGCCACGAAGAGTTGGACACGACTGAGCAAGTAACACTATTAATACAATTAACCATTTTTAAGGGTACAGTTCAGCAGCTTCTAGTGGATTCACAATGTTGGGCAAACACCCACCTCTCTCAAGTTCCAAACCGTTTTCATCACCCAAAAGGAAACCCAGTCTCCATTAAGCCATTGGTCCCCATCCGCCCTCCCCCAGCCTCTGGCAACCCCTGGTTTGCCTTCGGCTCTGTGGATTTGCCTATTCCCTATATTTCACACGAATGGAGTCCTTCGATGTGAGACCTTTTGGGTCTGGCTTCTTTCCCGTACCGCAATGTTTTTGAGGCCCATCCATGCTGCAGCAGGCATCAAAACCTCCACTCCTTTTTTATGGCTGCCTATGATTCCGTTGTCTGGACCTGCCACAATTTTTTTTTTATCCATTCATCTGTTGGTGGCATCTGGGTGGTCTGCCCCTTCTGGCTGTGGTGAATAATGCTGCTATGAACATTTGTGGACGAGGACTGGTTGAGAACCGGTTTGCAATTCTTTGGGGGCACGTTCCTACGGGTGGCATTGCTCCATCCTGTAGTGAAGTGAAAGTCACTCAGCCATGTCCGACTCTTTGTGACCCCACGGACTGTACAGTCTGTGGAATTCTCCCGGCCAGAATACTGGAATGGGTAGCCATTCCCTTCTCCAGGGGATCTTCCCAACTCGGGGATCAAACCCAGGTCTCCCGCCTTGCAGGCGAATTCTTTACCAGCTGAGCCGCCAGGGAAGCCCGCCACCCATGCAGTAACGATGCGGAACTTCCCGAGAAGCCAGCAAACTGTTTCCCACGGCAGCGGAGCCCTGCTGCCCTCGCTCTACAGGGACGAGAGGGGGTTGAGCACCCTACTCTGCTCCCCTTTCTGTCCGGATGCTCCCTTTCCCCTCCCCCTGACTGCTGCTCCGTCATCCTCACCGCGCTTCCCCGCTGGGCAGGGAGCAGCTCCTCGTCAGCTCTCACTCCCTCCCTCACATCATCCCCTTCGTGGAGGTGGGGCCAAGCCGCGTCTGCTTTGTTCACTGGCTTCTGCCCAGCATCAGACACGGAAGGGCAGGTCTCCACATGTTAGCTGAGTACTGGCCAGGGGCAGAGGGGTGGGCTCTTTCCCATTTGGGGAGCCTGAGGGAGACACGAATCTCTGTCCATTCAGCCCCCACCAGCACCCCGCTGTGTGGCCTTGGCGAGGGTGCCTGCCTCTCTGGGCCATTAGACGAAGGCCCCAAGCCAAGGCCCCAGTTTCACCCAGGAAAAGGCAGCCAAAGTGGGGGCTCACAAGAGTCCCAGAGACCCAGGCTTGAGTCCCAACCGTGGAGCCTCCTGTGACCTCGGGCAAGTCACCTAACTTCTCGCACCTCTAGGGCAAGATCACAACCAGCTGCCTCCAGAGATCTGGCGTGGTGCCTGCAGGGTGACTGACTGTCCTGGGTTTGCTTGGGACAGAAGGGTTTGGAGGATATAAGAGGTTCCGGGCTAAAACAAGGATGCCCCAGCAGACCAGATGAGGTGGGCCCCCCCCAGTGTCTGGCACACAAGGAAGGCCAGAGAAGGGTGGAGGATTAGTATCAAACGACAGATCAGGGTCATCTAGTGCTGGAGGCTTTCCTGGAAACTTTGCACGAGAACTGAAATTGTTGCCCTGCAATCGTTCTTATTCAGAAATGGGAAAAAAAAAATCTTTGGGTAAAAAATGACACAATTGATGTTCACTGTAGAAAACTTATAAAACAGGAGACAAAATAAAATTTTAAATCGCCCGTAATTCTGCCACCCAGAGACAGCCACCATCCCAGAACCTCAGAGCGTTGATTTAATAAAAGCTACGACGTGCTGCACACACACCGTTCTGTGACCTGCTTTTGAAACTGGCCAGCTGCAGTGTCCGGAGTGTCTCGGGGTATTTATCTGGTGGTCCGTGGGCTGGACAGGTACCCGGGTAACATTGCGCTCCCTGGGCAGAGCAGGACTCCTCTTTCCCTGCCCTCTGCAGGGTTGCCGCTTGTAGTCTGGGCTCTTAGTTGGGGATTTGAAGCCCTGGCCTGCCTAGGGCCTGCCCCTCTCATTAGCCACAGGGCCAGCTGATGTCTGCCCATCCTGGCCATCCAGGGAGGGGGCAGAAGCAGGAAGTGGTGGATGCAGAGGCTGCCGGTCCATGGTCGGGGAGGAGTCTCCCAGAGGGAGCCCGCCTTGTTGCATGCCCCGCCCCCTCCGCACCGTGTTCCCATGGCAACTTGTTCCCAGGCGCTCAGACCTTCCAGCATGCAGGCTGCTAGCCCAGGTTGAGGCTGGGAGCGTCTGGAGCCCACACGGGGGCCACAGTCCCAGCAGGACGCAGGGGACCACAAGGGCAGGCGGCAGGTGGAGGGAAGTGGCGGCATCTGAGCCCTGGGGACCCTGAGGCCAGGCCGAGAGCAGGCAGCCAGTCCTCTCCAGGCCGGAAAGGCCACTCCCCGACCTCATGACAGGCCGTCGCCACCTGCAGAGGAGGCAGTTTACAGGTAAGGGGTTAAACTTGCAGGTTTCAGAGTCACAGGTGGGGTTCCAGTCCTAGCTCCTCGGCTCAACAAGTGCCTTCACCTGTTGGAGCCTCAGTCTGCCCACCTGTAACATGGGTTCTCGCAGGATGAGATGAGCTCCTAGTGCCTACAAAGTACTTAGAACAGCCCGGTACGTGCTGGTCGAGGGCACAGCTGCTCTTGTTACTCCAAAGCCCCAGCCTGGCCTGAGCCAGGCTTTCAGACCCTGGAGGCTGGGCGGTATTGAGCAGGTGCACCAGCAAAAAGACTTCCTTCTCTGAGGTCCCATCAGCGTCAAAATGATCTGGTTCTGAGACCCTCAGCACCTGAAGGAAGGTCACAGCATCCTAGGCTGGTGGCTTGGGGGTGGGACTGATGTGGACCAGGACGGGGCCCCTAGACAGAACCACGACACTGGCCACTAGGAAGATGTGGGGTGTGTGTGTGTGTGTTTTAGTCGCTCAGTTGTGTCCAACTCTTTGCGAGCCCATGGACTGTTGTCTGCCAGGCTCTGCTGTCCATGGAATTCTCCAGGCAAGAATACTGGAGTGGGCTGCCATTCCCTTCTCCAGGGGATCTTCCCAACCCAAGGACTCTACCCAGGACCCCCACATTGCAGGCAGAGTCTTTACCGTCTAAGCCACGGGGGCCATCTATCCAATTAGTGACCAAGTTTCTCAGCTGAAAACCAGGATTCAGCAAGTTGGCGAATTCTCGCTGGCGTGGATCTGCTTTCCCAGGCGAGTGTGAACTGCAGCAGAGGTGCCCGAGGAAGCCTCTGGGTTCCAGGAGGAAGCGCGGGGAGGGGCAGCACCTGCTTCTCCACGGGCTGCCTGGGACCGGGGAGCTGAGCTCAGGGCTTCAGTTTGATGTGGACGCTGGAGGCCAGGTGGGCTTCTGCCTTGCTGCCCGCTGCCCCCAGGCCAGGTGTCCCAGCTCTTCTCGAGGACTGTCGAGACCGATGGGCCAGGAATCGAGCTAGGCCCACACCTTTCAAACTTTTTTAGCAGCAAAACATTTTTTCCCAATGTAAGCCAAAGCTATGATTTTTCCAGTAGTCATATAATCAATGGGATGTGACAGCTGGATCATAAAGAAGGCTGAGGGCCAGATAATTGATGCTTTCGAATTGTGGTGCTGAAGGACTCTTAAGAGTCCCTTGGATTGCAAGATCAAACCAGTCAATCCTAAAGGAAATCAACCCTGAATATTCACTGGAAGGACTGATGCTGAAGCTGAAGCTCCAATACTTTGGCCACCTGAGGCAAAGAGCCAGCTCATTGGAAAGGGCCCTGATGCTGGGAAAGATCGAGGGCAGGAGGAGAAGGGGGAGATAGGATGAGAGGGTTGGATGGCATCACCAACTCAATGGGCACGAGTTTGAGCAAACTCTGGGAGATGGTGCAGGACAGGAAGCCTGGTGTGTTGCAGCCCAGGGTCGCAGAGTCCAACATGCCTGAGCGACTGAACAACAGAGACTCAGGATGTGAACGGATAAGAGAAGTAGCCCCATGGCTGTCAGTGGGGCTATTGGAAATGGGGGGCCCTCCCCTGTCCCCTGAGAGGCTTCTGAGGCTGGTGCTGTGCCGTGATTTGAAAACCCCACATCTGGGCCTTTGGAAATCTGTTATTTTTGGCTGGCTCTGTCCCTTGAGGCCATAATAAGTGAAAATTGCCCCTCCGCCCTGGGCTTTCAGGGTCCTTCATTCATTCACTTGACCTATAGGTCCTGGGACCCACTGCTTCCTGAGTATGTGAGGCCAGGGCCAGGCCTGGGGCTGGTGAACCAGGCTGGCAGGGTACGGGATGACTGGGGGGCAGGGGGCCTGTGGACATGGGCAGCAAGTTAGACAGGGGGTTTCTCTACAGGTGTGATGAACCCGTGGTGTCTCCCCCTACTATTGCTGCTGCCGGGTTCTGAGGGTTGGGTGTAGAGGAGGCTGTGGGGGGATGGCTCCCCAGCAGAGCTGACGGCCCTGGGGCCTCCCCCGCAAGCTCCTCCCGCTGCACCTCCAGGCTGCCTTCCCCTCCCCCAGCACCGTGGCCAGCCCTCTTGTGACTGATTCTAACAAGTCAGCACATACCCTGGCGCCCAGAAATAGAAGCACATGGCTCCGTCACCCAAGGCTCCGCGAATTCCGCTCACAGGGCCGGTCGAGGTCCCTGACCTATATTTCTTTCTGGACCGGGAGGGAGGCAGGGCCCCCCCGCCCATGGGGACAGGTCTGCTTGGCAGCAAGTTCAGGGGCCAGAACCGCAGCGCTGTGTGACCCAGGCTGGTGGCCTAACCTCCCTGGGCCTCCGCTCACCGCCATCAAGTAGGGCAGAGGCTGCGCGCCTGGGCTCCAGGATCAGAGGCGGGCCTCAAGGTCGGCTGCTTGTGAACTTCATGACCTTGGCACAGCCCTCCCGCTGAGCTTCCTCCCTTCGTTGATAGAACAGGGGTCGTTCCAGAAACTACTCTGAAGGCTGCCTGGTCTGCAGGGCTGGGCCCCGTCAACAGTCTCCACTCCCTGCCCCTCTCGCTGGGCGGGTGGCTCAGATACCTAAATCCCCTTGCAGGAAGCACAACTATTACCCTGATGTGCGGGTGCCTCAGAGGTGGCAAGAACCTGCCTTGGCGCTCACTTTCTCTCCCACTCTGGTGAGCGGGGGTGCTTCTGGGATGGTCCCTCCTGGCCCCTCGAGCTTGGCTGCTCCCCCTAAGATGCCCACCATGGGGCCAGTTCATCAGCAGGGCAGGCC
>SJYV01014765.1:0-16071 GCA_006410875.1 Neotragus pygmaeus
ATGATAGGTTTACCCCTTCAGACTGTATTTTCTTGCCTCGTTTGCATGTCTTGACCTCCTTTAACTTAACTGATTTCTTCTCCAAATACAACCGCAGTTGAGTTTAGGGATTTAGTATATGATTTGGGGAGCACATATTCAGTCTGTAACAACTATCAGCAACAAAAGAGAATACTTCTGTTTTAAGTCTTTCATTTAATGAGAAGTTTTGGGGGGCACAAAAGTTTAACAGATACTTTGCTGAGTGATCAGCTACAGTAAGTTATAATAAATTTTCCATATCGTGGATCATGGAGAAAGCAACGGAGTTGCAGAAAAACATCTACTTCATTGATAACACTAGAGCCTTGGACTGTGTGGCTCACAGCAAACTGAGAAGAATTCTTAAAGAGATGGGAGTAATGGGAGTACCAAATACCTTACCTCTCTCTTGAAAAACCTATATATGGGTGAAGAAGCAACAGTTAGAATCGGACATGGAAGAATGGACTGGTTCAAAATTGGGAAGGGAGTACAACAAGGCTGTATATTGTAACCTTGCTTATTTAACTTATGTGCAGAAATGCTGGGCTTGGGTGAATCACTAGCAGGAATAAAAATTGCCAGGAGAAATATCAACAACCTCAGATATCCAGGTGACACCATTCTAATGGCAGAAAGTGAAGAGGAACTAAAGATCCTCTTTATGAGGGTGAAAGAGGAAAGTGAAAAAGCTGGCTTCAAACTCAGCATTCAGAAAATTAAGATCATGGCATCTGGTCCCATCGGTTCACGGCAAATAGATGGTGAAAAAGTGGAAGCAGTGACAAACCTAATTTTCTTAGGCTCCAAAATCACTGCAGATGATGACTGTAGTCATGAAACTGAAAGGTGCTTGTTCCTTGGAAGAAAAGATATGACAAACCTAGACAGTATATTAAAAAGGAGAGATATCGCTTTGCTCACAAAGGTCTGTATGGTCTAAGCTATGGTTTTTCTAGTAGTTATGTACAGATGTGAGAGTTGGACCATAAAAAAGGCTAAGCACCAAAGAATTGATGTTTTTGTTTGCTGGAGAAAACTCTTGAGAGTCCTATACAGCAAGTCCTATACAGTCAGTCCTAAAGGACATCAACCCTGAATATTGATTTAAGGGCTGTTGGTTAAGCTCCAATACTTTGACTACCTGATGCAAAGAGCCAATTTACTGGAAAAGACCTTGATGCTGGGAAAGATGGAAAGCAAAAGGAGAAGGGGGAAGCAGAGGATGAGATGTCCCATCATCAATTCAATGGACATGAATTTCAGCAAACTGGGAGAGAGTGGGTGACAGTGGAGCCTGGCGTGCTACAGTCCATGGGGTTGCAGAGTCAGACACAACTTAGCAACTGAATGACAACAGCAGCCGGTCTTTTATTACAAAGTTTCAATTTGTTGTTTTTCAATATTCTTTGTGTCTAAGATAGAAGATGACTTTATGCCTTATACTTAGGGAGTACGTTTTCAGAAATTCCCAGAGAAGCAGAACCAAAAGTGTTTGCTTGTGTGTGTGTGAGACAGAGAGAGAGAGAGACAGACAGACAGACAGACCTATATGTAAGGAATTGGCTTATGTGATTGTAGAAGCTGACAGGTGGAGGGTAGGCTGGCAGGTGGAGATCCAGATAAGAGTTGATGTTGCAGTTTGAGATTAAAGTCTGTCTGCTGGCGTAATTCCCTGTTTTAGGGAGGTCAGTGTTTTTTTTTTTTAAGGCCTTTAACTGTTCAAATGAGGTACCCACATTATGAAGGGTAATTGACTTTTTCAGTTTACTGATTTAAATGTCAGAGTAAATGCTGACCTCATAGAATTATTTGGGAAATGCTCCCTAACCCTAACGTCTCATCTTTGCATCTTGTGATCCCTTAACAAATGTTGATTTTTGTTTTGCTTTGTTTTAGCAGGAAGGTCAGTCTGCAAGTTCTGCCTGTCCTCTGTAGGTGGTGGTTCTCTTGTCCCTTCATTTTTAAAACCTCTCGTCTTGCTTTAAGTTTTTATTGTACATGCACCACTCAGGGATTAAGGTGAGAACTGGGTGATAATTCACGTCTTCTTTAGAAAGACTTGATTGATCCTGTGGTCTGAGTTTGTCCCATGCATTGAATCTCTTAGGTCAGTTTGTGGCTTTCGAAGGCTTTTTACACAGATCTTGAGGATTCTTCTCCTTCGTTTACTCCTAGCTATTCAGGAGTCTCCTACCCTCTAGTCTGTGCGTGCTAAGTTGCTTCAGTTGTGTCCACTCTTTGCAACCCAATAAAGGACAGAAACGGTATGGGCCCAACAGAAACAGAAGATATTAAGAAGAGCTGGCAAGAAAACACAGAACTATACCAAAAAAAAAAAAAAGTCATTTTCCAGATAACTATGATGGTGTGATCATTCACCTAGAACCAGACATCCTGGAGTCCAAAGTCAACAGGGCCTTAGGAAGCATCACTACAAACAAAGCTAGTGGAGGTCACAGAGTTCCAGTTGAGCTATTTCAAATCCTAAAAGATAATACTGTGAAAGTGCTGCACTCAACATGCCAGCAGACTTGGAAAACTCAGCAGAAGCCACAGGACTGGAAAAAGGTCAGTTTTCATTCCAGTCCCAAAGAAAGGCAATGCCAGAGAATGTTCAAACTACTGCAAGTTGCATTCATCTCACACACTAGCAATGGAGAAGGCAATGGCAACCCACTCCAGTGTTCTTGCCTGGAGAATCCCAGGGACGGGGGAGCCTGGTGGGCTGCCGTATATGGGATCACACAGAATCGGATACGATTGAAGTGACTTAGCAGCAGCAGCAGCAGCAGCAGCACACGCTAGCAAAGTAATGGTCAAAATTCTCCAAGCCAAGCTTCAGCAGTACATGAATTGAGAACTTTCAGATGTTCCTGCTGGATTTAGAAAAGGCAGAGGAACCGGAGATCAAATTACCAGCATCTGTTTGACCATCAAAAAAGCAGGAGAGTTCCAGAAAAACATCTACTTCTGCGTTATTGATTACATCAAAGCCTTTGACTGTGTAGATCACAAAAAACTGGAAAATTCTTCAAGAGATGGAAATACCAGACCACCTGACCTGCCTCCTGAGAAATCTGTATGTAGGTCAAGAAGCAACAGTTAGTACCAGACATAGAAGAACAGACTGGTTCCAAATTGGGAAAGGAGTACATCAAAACTGTATATTGTCACCCTGCTTATTTAACTTGTATGCAGAGTACCTCATGCGAAATGCTGGGTTGGATGAAGCACAAGCTGAAATCAAGATTGCCAGGAGAAATATCAATAACCTCAGATATGCAGATGATACCACCCTTAAGGCAGTAAGTGAAGAAGAACTTAAGAGCCTCTTGATGAAAGTGAAAGAGGAGAGTGAAAAAGTTAGCTTAAAACTCAGCATTCAAAAAAAGATCATGGCATCCAGTTACCTCATTTCATGGCACATCGATGGGGAAACAATGAAAACAGTGAGACTATTTTTGGGGGCTCCAAAATCACTGCAGATAGTGACTGCAGCCATGAAATTAGAAGACCCTTGCTTCTTGGAAGGATAGCTGTGACCAACCTAGACAACATATTAAAAAGCAGAGACATTATTTTGCCGACAAAGGTCCGTCTAGTCGAAGGTATTGTTTTTCCACTAGTCATGTATGGATGTGAGAGTTGGACCATAAAGAAGGCTGAAAGCTGAAGAATTGATGCTTTTGAACTGTAGTGTTGAAGACTCGAGAGTCCCTTAGACTGCAAGGAGGTCAAGACAGTCAATCCTAAGGGAATTTCAGTCTTGAATATTCATTGGAAGGATTGATGCTGAAGCGGAAACTCCAATACTTTGGCTACCCAATGCAATGAACTGACTGATTGGAAAAGACCCTGATGCTGGGAAAGATTGAAGGCGAGAGGAGAAGGGGATAACAGGGGGTGAGATGATTGGATGTCATCATCGATTCAGTGGACATGAATTTGAGCAAGCTCCTGGAGTTGTTGATGGATAGGGAAGCCTGATGTGCTGCAATCCAGTCACACATGAGTCACACATGACTGAGCAACTGAACTGAACTGGATTGTGGCCCACCAGCCTCCTCTGTCCAAGGGGATTTTCCAGGCAAGAATACTGGAATGGTTTTCCATTTGCTTTTCCAGGCCTCTAATCTGTAGGAACCCATTTTCTTCATTCCTGTAACCTGAAGGATCGTTATTCTCACAATATTAGCTACCTGGAATTCTGAAAGAAAGTAACTCTGAGATATAGACCATGGGTCAGATTTATAAGAGAAAAGTAAAAATTCAGACTCTTACCTATAAAATGTGTAATACCTAAGTATTAACCTCTCCACACCAATGCACCTGCTTTTTTGTAGTCTTCGGAGTACTTGCAAAATTGCTTATTCTATTTTGTCTGTAGTTAATAGTTCGGATACATAAGACAGAGAAGCTCTGTTGTCCTTACGCCATCTTGGTTGGTTAAATATATATGTTCATCATTACACTGGCATTCAGAATATTTCACTGCTGTAAAAATCTGTGCTTTGCCTGTTCATCCTCCTCTCAGCAGCCCCCCCACCAAACCCATGACCACTAATTGTTTTATTGTATCCCTTGTTCTGCCTTTTCTAGAATGCCATATAGTTAGTATCATTTAGTATGTATTTTTTTTCAATCTGAGGCTTTCAATCAAAAGGCTTTTCATAGCTTGATAGCTCATTTCTTGTAGGCCTGAATAATATTTCATTGGTTGGATGTCTACGGTTTATTTATGTACTGATCAATGACATCTTGGTTGCTTGCAAGTTTTTGCAGTTACATGTAAAGCTGGTATAAACATGCATATGTCAATTTTCCCTGGAAATATGTTTTCAGCTCCTTTGGATAAGTACCAAAGAGTGCAGTCACTGGATTGTATGGCTAAAGTGTATTTAATTTTGTAAGAAACTGCCAAACTGTCTTCCAGAGTGGCTGTGCTTTCAGTTTCTTCTGAGGGTGATAACTTGTGTTGCTCCTCACCCTCACCAGCATTTGGTGGTGGTCAGCCATTCTAATAGATGTTGTATTTTTGTTTTCGTTTGCATTTCCCTATGATGTGGAGCATCTTTTTATATTCTGATTTGCCATCCATGCATCTCCCTTGATGAAGTACCTGTTATGTCCTTTGGCTTGTTTATTGTTGGTATATAGGTGAACAGTTGACTTTGATTATCAGTTTTGTATTTTTCAAACTTGCTGTAATCGCTTCCTGTTTCCATGGTTGGTTTTGTCAGTTAGTCCTAGATATTCTTTGTAGGTGATCGTGTCATCTGCAAACACAGGTAGTGTTATGTGTTTCTTCGCAGTCTGTATACTATATTTACTTTTCTTGCTTTACCACTTTAGGAAGAAAATTCAGTATGATCTTGTAAAGGAATGGTGAGAGGGGCCAGTCGTGCCTTTCGCTTGATCTAAGTAGTAAAGTTTTGAATTTTTTTCCCATTGAGTGTGATGTTAGGTGTAGATTTTTTGTAGATAGTGTTTATCAAGTTGAGAAAGTTAACCCTCTGTCCTTAGTTTATTTAGAGTTTTTAACATGAATGGCTGTTGGATTTGTAAAAAATTTTTTTAACTACTGATATAATTGATAACTTTTCTTATGTGTTTATGTGATGATTACCTTAGTTGATTTTCAGATGTGAAACTATCCTTGTATACCCAGAATAAATCTCCCTTGGTCTTCATATATACTTCTTATACTTCTTTGGATCTGATTTGCTGATAGTTTGTTGAGGATTTTTCATCTCTATTATGTGAGATATTGGTTTAACGTGAGATGTTGGTCGTTTTCTTGTAGTGTTTTCTTCTGATTTTGGTATAGGGTGGTGGTGGCTCACAGAATGAGAGAAAGTTAGGAGTATTCCTTCCGCTTCTGTGCTCTGATGGAGCTGGTAGAGAACTGGTATAATTTCTTCCTCAAATGTTTAGTAGATTTTTCCAGTGAATTCCTCTAAGTTTGGTACTTTCTATTTTGGTGGTTATTCAGTATCTTTAGTAGATATAAACCTATTCATATCTTTTATTTTTTCTTGTGTGTGTTTTGGCAGATTCTGTCTTTTCAAGGCATTGGCTCATTGCATGTAGGTTATAGAATTTGTGGGCATAGAGTTCATAATATTCTTTTATATGGGCATGGTATCTGTAGTTATATCCCTCTTTTTATATGTGACGTTAGTAAATTATGTCCTTTCTCTTTTTTCTTAGCCTCCAAGGAAGCTTATTGATTTTATTGATCTTTTTGAAGAATCAACTTTTCTTTTTATTGATTTTCTCCATTTTTTATTGATTCCTACTCCAGTGCTTATTGTTTTTCTTCTGCTTACTTTCAATTGAGTTTTCTCATCCAGATGCCCTAGAGTAAAAGCTTAGGTTCTTGATTTTAGATCTTTCTTCTTTTCTGTTAGAATGTTGTGTATTCAGTGCTGTAAATTTTCCTGTAAGTGCTGCTTTTGGAGCATCCCACAGATTTTTATAACTTGTGCTCTCATTTTCATTTAGTTGAAAATGCTTGTAATTTTTTTGAGATTTCTTCCTTATCCCACCTTTTATTTAGAAGTATGTTGTTTAATCTCCAAGTATTGTGGTGTTTTGCAGTTACCTGATACTGATTTCTGGAGAAGGCAATGGCACCCCACTCCAGTACTCTTGCCTGGAGAATCCCAGGGACGGGGGAACCTGGTGGGCTGCCGTCCACGGGGTCGCACAGAGTCGGACACGACTGAAGCAACTTAGCAGCAGCAGCATTATTGATTTCTAGTTTAATTTCATGTGGTTTTGGAGCAGGTGTTATGTAATCTCCAGTCTTTATATTTGTTTATGTGTTTTTTATGGTCCTGGATGTGGTCTCCTTGGTGAGTGTTCTGTGTGAGGTTAAGAAAACTGTGTTTTTCTACTGTTGTATAAGGCAGTAGCATGCGTGTGTGTGCTCAGTTGTGTCCAGCTCCTGGCAGCCCCATGAATTGGAGTCCTCCAGGCCCCTCCATGAACGTTTCCAGGCAGGAACATTGTAGTGGGTTGCCGTTTCCTACTCCAGGTCATCTGCCACAGGAATCTAACCCACGTCTCTCGCATCTCCTGAACTGACAGTCGGGTTCTTTACCACCGTGTCACCCGGGTAACCTGGGAAGTAGTACATAGGTGTCAGTGACATCCAGTTGTTTGATGGTATTTTTGGGATTAACTATGTCCTTTCTGATTTTCTGCCTGCTGGATGTTTTTCTGAGAAAGGGATTTTGAGATCTCCCACTATGATACTGGATTAATTGTTCCTCCTTGCACTTCTGTAAGTTTTAGCCTTACATAGTTTTTAGGCTCTGTAGCTAGGTACATGCACGTTAAGGACTGTTAGGTCATATTGGAGAATTGACCTGTTTATCATGATATAATGTCCTTCTTTATCCCTGATAACTTTCCATACTTTGAAATCTGTCCGAAATTAATGTAGTTACTCTTATTTTTATTAGTTCTTAAGATGGTATATTTTTGTCCATTCAATTACTTGTTATCTGTATATATTATTATATTTAAAGTGGGTTTCTTGAAGAGAACATATAGTTGATAAGCAAAATTTTAAATGTTAGATATGTATATTAAATTCACTCATATCTTACTTGAAGATAGGTTTATAATTGTGTGACTAAGGTTTGTAATTGTGTGACTANCTGTATATATTATTATATTTAAAGTGGGTTTCTTGAAGAGAACATATAGTTGATAAGCAAAATTTTAAATGTTAGATATGTATATTAAATTCACTCATATCTTACTTGAAGATAGGTTTATAATTGTGTGACTAAGGTTTGTAATTGTGTGACTATATTAAAAATATGCATATATAAGATATTTACTTTGAAAGATACTCATAGTAATTTGTTTTAAATTTTAATTTATTCAGTGTTATCTATAAACTTCTGGCATCAACAAGTGAAGGAATCAGAGTACAGGCTCTCAAGGCAATGGGCTATTTTTTAAAACACCTGGCCCCAAAGTGAGTATGCATGTAATCTAAAATGGACTGTTGCATATTACATATCAATTTTATAAATCTTTGGGATAGTATTTACGTTGTGGTTCCTATAGTCTGTTTTTATTTATTTTTGCTCATAAAATTCTATATAAGTTTAGTCCTCTTTCTACATATTAAAAATAAAGTAGGGAGCAGGAGTATATTGTTTCTGTTTTTATTTTAATTTTTCTACATTTTGTTCACTATGAGAATATATCTGTATAAGTTGAATTCTAAGTAAATCTAGGTTAGGACTTCTTTTCAGGTGGCTTGATCATCATTTGCTTTATTTGTAGTATATAGCTAACAGAATTTACTTGGGTATTTGTCACATACTGTGTTCTATAATATATATAAAACTAAACTGAAACCTCCATGCTTCTTTTCTTAACTGAATGCAAACGTTCTTGTCCTACCTATTGTTCCTTATACCAGACTTGGTCTATTATAAAAATTAATAGTTTTGGTGGTAGAAAAGTATTGGTAAATTTGTAGTCTGTTTTGAATCCAGGTGACTGGCTATAAATAAGGTTACATTGGAACACAGCCACAATCATTTATTTGCTTATTATCTATGGCTTTTTATACAACAGCAGTGTTGTTATTGCTGCAGAGAGCATGGTACACAAAACTGGAAATACATACTATCCAGCCATTTGGAGAAAACATTTGTCAAGCCCAGGGGTAGAATTAAGTTTGTCCAGTTTCTTAGTTTCTGCTTGAAAGTTTAATTTTAATGTGTTTACCTTCACAGTATTCATTTAAAAATTCTCTTGCCTGTCTTCTACTTTTTCTTCCACATTGTTTTTCTACTTATTTGGCTTTAGATTATTATTCATGGTAGCTGCTAATTAGTAAAAAATTGCTGTGAAGATTTGGCTTTATATTATTATTCATGGTTCAGTTCAGTTCAGTTGCTCAGTCGTGTCCGACTCTTTGCAACCCCATGGACTACAGCACACCAGGCCTCCGAGTCCATCGCCACCTCCCGGAGTTTACTCAAACTCATGTCCATTAAGTCAAGATGTCATCTAACCATTTCATTCTCTTTTCGTCACCTTCTCCTCCTGCCTTCAATCTTTCCCAGCATCAGGGTCTTTTCTAATGACTCATTTCTTTGCATCAGGTGGCCAAAGTATTGGAGTTTCAGCTTCAGCATCAGTCCTTCCAATGAATATTCAGGAGTGATCTCCTTTAGGATGGACTAGTTGGATCTCCTTGCAGTCCAAGGGACTCTCAAGAGTCTTCTCCAAACACCACAGTNATTGGAGTTTCAGCTTCAGCATCAGTCCTTCCAATGAATATTCAGGAGTGATCTCCTTTAGGATGGACTAGTTGGATCTCCTTGCAGTCCAAGGGACTCTCAAGAGTCTTCTCCAAACACCACAGTTCAAAAGCCTCAATTCTTCGGCGCTGAGCTTTCTTTATAGTCCAACTCTCAGATCTATACATGACTCCTGCGAAAAACATAGCTTTGACTAGACAGACCTTTGTTGGCAAAGTAATGTTCAGTGTTCAAAAAACGAAGATCACGGCATCCAGTCCCATCACTTCATGGCAAATAGATGGGGATACAATGGAAACAGTGAGAGACTTTATTTTCTTTGGCTCCAAAATGACGGCAGATGGTGACTGCAGCCATGAAATTAAAAGACTCTTGTTCCTTGGAAGAAAAGTTATGACCAAGCTAGACAACAGATTAAAAAGCCGACAAATGTCTGACTAGTCAGAGCTGTGTTTTTTCCAATAGTCATGTATGCATGTGACAGTTGGACCATAAAGAAAAATAAGTCCCGAAGAATTGATGCTTTTGAACTATGGTGTTGGAGAAGACTGTTTCGAGTCCCTTGGACTGCAAAGAGATCCAACCAGTCCATCCTAAAGGAGATCAGTTCTGATTGTTCATTGGAAGGACTGATGTTGAAGCTAAAACTCTAATACTTTGGCCACCTGATGCGAAGAACTGACTCATTGCAAAAGACCCTGATGTTGGGAAAGATTGAAGGCAGGAGGAGAAGGGGCCAACAGAGGATGAGATGGTTGGATGGCATCACTGACTTGATGGACATGAGTTTGAGCAAGCTCTGGGAGTTGGTGACGGACAGGGAAGCCTGGCATGCTGCAATCCATGGGGTTGCAAAGAGTCAGACATGAATGAGGGGCNGATGAGATGGTTGGATGGCATCACTGACTTGATGGACATGAGTTTGAGCAAGCTCTGGGAGTTGGTGACGGACAGGGAAGCCTGGCATGCTGCAATCCATGGGGTTGCAAAGAGTCAGACATGAATGAGGGGCTGAACCGAACTATGAAGATATTGGTGATGATTTTTGTTGTGCTGTGGCATAATCAGTCCTATTTTTCTTAAAGTTTAATTGTTCCCATATTGTAGTTTGTATTTTTGTACTTAGAGATTTTGTGGCCTTGTAAGTTCTAGGTTGAAGGAAATTGGGGGGCATTATTGAGTTGGAATTTGTTACTATTGTGAAAAACATTTTTGTGTCTCCTTCATCAACTAAATAGCAAATAGTAAAACTTTGTGTTTGATTTTTTTTTTTTCTCTGTGTAATTACAGAAGAAAAGCTGAAGTCATGCTTGGACATGGGTTGTTTTCATTGCTAGCTGAAAGACTCATGCTTCAGACAAATTTAATCACAATGACCACGTATAATGTCCTATTTGAGGTAGGAATGCAGGGAGCATTTAATCTTAACTAATTTTTAGCTAAAAATACCTATATAATTGAGTTGACTAATGTGTAGATGAAATAAAAGCATTTAGGTTTGATGTGTGATTTTGAAACTAGTTATTTAAATAAACCATGCTATTTCTTAATAAATCTGTTAGTCTGCGTTATTAAACAGTGCGGACATCTCTGTTTAAGTATTTTCTCCATGTATTGACTATTTAATGTCTCATTTCATAATTAATTTAAAATATGGTTATACTGTTAATTAGTGTTGTACTTCAATTTCATTAATAGTAATAGTGATATAGTGATTATGCTGGTGTTTCATTTCTGTAGATTCTCATAGAACAGATTTGCACTCAAGTGATACATAAACAACATCCAGATCCTGATTCTTCAGTAAAGATACAGAATCCTCGTATGTATTTAATATACTTTGTTTTTGATATTTGTTTCTTGTTTTTCAAGCTTTATTGTTATATAGTTGACATACAACGTTGTGTAATTTCAAGGTGTACAGTGTAATGAGTTGATGCGTGTTGTGAAATGATTACCACAGTAATGTTAGTAAGCACATCCATGGCTTTACGTAGTTTTGTTTTTTTGTGTTACTCGTAGTGAATACCCTTAGCAACTTTCAAGCGCATAGTGCAGTATTGTTATCTGTTGTCTCCAGGTTAAAGATTACACCCACGGAACTTACTCTCCTTATAACTGGAAGCTTCTGGTTTTTGAGCACCTTCACCCATTTCTCCCATTCCCTTCCTTTTAACTTACTTTTTATGAGTACATTTTGTTACCAAATGAAAAGGCACTGAAGAACCTAAAGTTGATATTGTTGAAAACACATTGTTTAGATAACATTTCATTATAGAGATTAATATAATAGTAGTTTCGTTTGTGTTTGATGTCGACTATAATTTCAAATTGACCTTAGGTCATGGGGAAATGTTTATATAGAGATTTTCAAGAATTATATGCATAAGATCTATGTTAAGATTTTTGGTAAAGTTTTGACTGTATTCTTTAGGTGATGTCTGGCTAAGTTACATGGACCATGAAGGTGGCTTTCATTTTAAATTCCTGTCAAGTTAAGAATATGAAATGTGGAATTGAAAAATATCTGTCTTCTTAATTGTTTAAGAACTTAGTCTTGGTTAATAATCTTTTCTTTTGATAGAATTCTTAAGGACTTATAAAATGTGTACATTTCTCATCTTTTTAAGATTAGTGATATTAAAATAACTGGTTTGTGGAATTTATAAATTTAATTACTTTTTGTGTGGTGGGTTGTATTCATGTTTGTGATACTTTTTCAGTACTAATTTTAAAAACACATGTCGTGTGTGTGTTTAACTTTTCTTAGCCTCCAAGGAATTGTGATATCATCATTTTAGAGAGTAAAAAAGGAAAAAAATACCTCGATTATATTGTTGTTGTTCAGTTGCTCAGTCATGTCCAACTCTTTGCAACTCATGGACTGCACATGCCACCTTCCCTGTCCTTCACTGTCTGCTGGAGCTTGCTCAAACTCATGTCCATCCAGTCGGTGATGCCATCCAACCATCTCATCCTCTGTCATCCCCTTCTCCTTCTGCCTTCGGTCTTCCCCAGCATCACCATCTTTTCTGATGAGCTGACCCTTCACATCAGGTGGCCAAAGTGTTGGAGTTTCAGCTTCAGCATCAGTCCTGCCAGTGAATTTTCAGATTGATTTCTTTTAGATTGTACTAATCTGATCTGCTTGCTGTCCAGGAGATTCTCAAGAGTCTTTTACAGCACCAAAGTTTGAAAGCATCAGATCTTCAGCACTCAGCCTTCTTTATGGTCTAGCTCTCATATCTGTACCTGACTATTGGAAAATCCTCAGCTTTGACTATACGGACGTTTGTTGGCAAAGTGATGTCTTTGCTTTTTTAATACGCTGTCTATGTTGGTCATACCTTTTCTTCCAAGGAGCAAGCGTCTTTTAATTTCATGGCTGCAGTCACCATCCACAGTGATTTTGGAGCCCAAGAAAATAAAGTCTGTCATTGTTTCTATTTTTTCCTTATCTGTTTGCTTTGAAGTGATGGAATTGGATGCCATAATCTTTGTTTTTGAATGTTTAGTTTTAAGCCAGCTTTTTCACTCTCCTCTTTCACTTTCATCAAGAGACTCTTTAGTTCCTCTTCTGCCATAGTGGTGGTATCATCTGTGTATCTAAGATTATTGATATTTCTCTTGGCAGTCTTGATTCCAGCTTGTGCTTCATCCAGCCTTGATAATATATATAATATAAAATATATTTTTTATGTAGTTATGGGAAAGATGACTTATTGAAGTAAGAACTTTAAATATATTGTCTGTGTAATATATTAGCAGAAAAGATAATCTGTACACTGTGGCATTTAAAAAATGGTATGTCTGCTTTTCAGTCTTAATAGGTAAGTGATTTGGGGGTACATTAATTTATCCAAATAGTTAAATAGTAATATCTCTATAATCTGGATGATAATAGTATCTAGTTATCATTTTGTGAGGATTATATGTATTAATATATCTGTTTTCTAAAAAAGTATCTCACAATAGTATATCCTCAAAGTTAGTGGATATTATTGTCATGGTAATCATTGTTCAGGTAGACTTTGTCATTAGAAGAATTCAGAAATTGTTATTAAGTTTATGATAAAATTTATTTTATTTGATATTTTGAACTTTAGAAACACTAAAAGTCTTGGTCAATTGCAGGTTTAGAATTCCTCAATTTTTATTTGTGTAAAACTTTGGCATATTATTATTTGATCATTCTACTTTGATTTTTATATATTTTAAGCATTTATTTTCTTAAATTTTATAGTATTAATTTAGTCAATATTTAAGAGCATTACAGGTGCAGTTTTATTTATTGGGGGTGTTTAATTTACTTTTCATATTTTTATGTCTAATTATACTTTGAGAATTATGGAAGAAAATCTTGATAGCTTCTAAAATTCACAATGATAAAGGAAAAAGTATGTATCTATTATACATATTGTTGAAGAAGCTGAGAATTCTTTTTTTCTGAGATTTTGATTTTATATATATGTTTTGAGTATTAAAAAAAATTTAAATATGTATATTTTAAGGTCAACTTTATTATCTGGCAGAGATTATGGAGAGGTGTCAGCAGTTATTTAATTCATTTATAATTTAATTTTATTTACTACAAAGTTTAAAAATTTAAGTATTCTAATGATGCAAATAAAAAATTNTTATTATCTGGCAGAGATTATGGAGAGGTGTCAGCAGTTATTTAATTCATTTATAATTTAATTTTATTTACTACAAAGTTTAAAAATTTAAGTATTCTAATGATGCAAATAAAAAATTCCTTTCTTGTTTATATATGATTTCTAGTGAATGTTTTGACAGTCTTGTCTGCAGATAATTTTTTTTATAATACAGAAGAGGATATGTCAGGGAAATAAAAGAAATAGAAATATACTGATGATCTTGCATCATGAATTTTTTGTAAAGTTGTGGTTTTTACTAATTTATGAATTGTCTTACAGAGATACTAAAAGTAATTGCAACGCTACTTCGAAATTCTGTGCAGTGCCCAGAGAGTATGGAAGTTCGCAGAGCATTTCTTTCTGACATGATTAAACTTTTTAATAACAGTAGAGAAAATAGAAGGTAAGCAGGATCAGTTACCTTTTATTTGCAGTGTTCAAGTCTAGCTTTGAATAGCCTATATTTTCTAGGACAAATTGCTTTAAATACTATGAAATGAACTTTCTGTATGCTTTTTCATTAAAGTAGTACGAGTAATATACCATACAGTTATTTGAACTTTCAATACCTCATTGTTTTTAATTGTTTTGTATACATAATAAAGCTGGTTGTTTTGTTCATTTTGTTTTAAAGTTTTTACGTTTTTGGAATTCTTTCAGTTGATTTACTTTTCAAGTAATTCAGTGTCTTCTTAATATTTTCAGGAGTTTGCTACAGTGTTCTGTGTGGCAAGAGTGGATGCTTTCTCTCTGCTATTTTAATCCTAAGAATTCAGATGAACAAAAGATAACAGAAATGGTATATGCCATATTCCGAATCCTACTTTACCATGCAATCAAATATGAGTGGGGTGGCTGGCGTGTGTGGGTAGACACTTTATCAATCACACATTCAAAGGTAAGTTTTTTTAAAAGACAGTATATTTTAGCATTTTAAATGTCTGTAATTTGATTCTCTAACAAAATTTTGTATACTTAAAATGAAGTCAAAAAGGCAGATTACACTTTGGAAGTGTAGTGAACAACTGAAGCAAAGAATAACTAAGAAGAAAGATAGACTATTTCTAAGTTCCTCAGAATCAGAATAATTTTTTTTTTTAATGTCATTGATGTGTGCTTAATAAAAAACACAGCATAGGAATTTGTATTTTCAAGTAGCCATTTTCAAGATACAGTTTTCCGAATTTTACAGGACTTTAACCTTTTTGAACACAAGGTGGCGCACAATATTCAAAGATGGGAATTACTTTAGTACTGTAAGGTGGTTGAGTAAACAAAAAGCTCTGGCTAATTTTGCTTCTGCTCATATTTTATATTCTCTTAAAAAATTTGTTTGAAAATCTACTAGTCTTTTTTAAAATAAAAACACCTCAATCCAGTGTTACTTATTTATATATAGCTTTTGTTTCAAAATATCAATGAAATGTCCTAGATACATAAAAAGTTAGAAGGAGTAATGTACCTACCATTTTTGTGAAAGTGGTTTCTACATCCAATTGCTTTGTCTGCCATTTTCAGTCCCTCTTCTCTCCTACTCACCTGAATTTGGTGCTTTCATTATTTGTATGTCTTATGTGTATTTTTAATTACACGCATTCCACACTGGATAATTTTATTTTTCATATGTATACTTAATATGGATAATGGCATTGTATGAAATGCATTTTTGGATAACTTGCTCTTTTTACTTATCACTGTTTGAGGTTCATTCATGTTGACCAAGGTCATTGTGTCCTCTTTCTCAATTGTATGTATTCTACGGTATAACTTCATCTGTTTATCATTTTGATGAGAATTTTTGATATATTTTGTGTACATGAGAAAGTTTCTCTCTGGAATTGGAATTGCTAATTTGTAAGATGCAGATGTGAAACATTACAAGATATACAATTCTTTTTCCAAAGTAGTGTATCAGTTTATATTCTTGCCAGTGATGTATAAATATTCATGTCTTCATATCACCTTATCACTTGTTATGGCTAGAGTTTAAAGAATTCCAAATATGATGAATTTTAATGCTAATGTTAATTTGTACTTTTTTTTGTTTTGTGGGAGTTCTTCATATATTCTTGGTTTAATCCTTTGCTACCTAT
>SJYV01014766.1:0-11865 GCA_006410875.1 Neotragus pygmaeus
TTCCTAAAACACACGGTGAACCTCCAAGCCATGTTTAGAATGTGCAACACTTCCCAAACGTGTTTGATTATGGAGTCCATTTATTGAGGTATATCTGAGGCAGGCCACATGTTAAATCATGATTCCTAACGTGAGATAACCAGTATTCAAAGTGCAAGAAATATACTGAACAGTACAACTCAATAAATATAATTTGCTTCTTAATGATTCCAAAGGTAATTCAGGATCTCGTAATACAGGAGGTTGGCTCATCTTTATGAACTCATTTAAGTATTACTAAAAATACGCTGGCTGTTTATTCATTTCAGGAGTTATAGTCTCTGTGGTTACAGATAATGAATGCAGTGTTCAGTTTGAACACTTAAGAGTTTTGTTTTGAATCAGGGTGCACTTTAACTGTAACATTTAATATTTTCTTGTCAGTCTTTAGATTTACTCCGTTTTCCTTCTCCTTGGCTAAGACACTGAGTCGCCCTTGAAAGATCTGAGTGTGGGGGCGGGAGTGTCCAAGGAGACCTTCTGCTCCCCCGCTCCCTTTTTGGAGACCTGCAGGGAACGACTAAAGGTGGGTCCGCCCCTCCCCCCTGTGTCACTCATCAGCCCTGTGAAGGGGCAGCCCCTCTGTTTTGTTCTGCTGTGTCCGACCCCCCAAACAGTAGGCCTTCCACAGACACTGGTTGAATTGGAGAATTGTGTGAACTAGGATGTTAGAAGTGGAAAATCCAGCCAGTCCTAGTAAAGGAGAAATAGAAGCTAGTTTTAACTAGAGTGGAGGCTGTAGAGTTTAGACTTGAGCTTTTGGAAGTGTCTGGTCTTCCTCTTTTAGCACTTTTATGCCCAGGAAATACCATCTTCGCTCTGGTGAGCCCAGATTTCCCCGTGAAGACTTAAGGATTAGCGCGGCCGGGTGGGCAGTACACAGAGGTGACCGGTAACAGCGCGACCAACGCTGACCTCTAACCAGGGATNCTTTTATGCCCAGGAAATACCATCTTCGCTCTGGTGAGCCCAGATTTCCCCGTGAAGACTTAAGGATTAGCGCGGCCGGGTGGGCAGTACACAGAGGTGACCGGTAACAGCGCGACCAACGCTGACCTCTAACCAGGGATTACTGCCGTCAGCTCTCAGGCTGACTCGCCGTTTGTCCTTCTCTAGTATTTGCTGTGTCATTTTCTTAACTTCCACCTAGTTTTCTCTTGTTTTTCACCACCTTCCCCTTCTTCCCAGTCTTTTCTCCCTCCTTTTCCCCACCAGCCCACCATCCTCCATAAAATTGGTGACATGAATCACCCTAGGCCATCAAAAGCTGCTGGTTTCTTAGTGTTTCCTAGCTCTGGAGTAAAATTTGTTGTCTGTTGTTAATATACAGAGTGGATTAATCCAACTCTTATATTTCCCTAAAAGAAAGTGAAGTTTTCTTTTTGTGAGACCTGAGTGACCACTCTCCCCGCTCCCCTCCATCCTCCCACCCCCCCGCCAAGTAGGGTCATTGACCCTTGAAATATAGATTATATTAATTACTGAAAGTTTCCCTGTAAAAGTGTAGTTGAGAAAATGGGACCCAACTTTCTGTTCCTGAAGTAAGTGACTAGAATTTTATCTTGAGCTCATGGGCTCTGCATTCTTTAATCCTTGTGTTCTTATGCCTTTTGGTGTATAGAATCTCATTATCTCGCTAAGCCTAGCTATAAAGATCACTGCTTTTTAAATTTTCTTGAATGCCTATTATATACATAAAATACTTTTTATTATACACTTTTTTTTTTTAGTGCTTAATGTCATTACCACCATGACTATAAAAGAGTGATGTGATGAAGGTCACAGCTCTGTCAGCTCAGACCCACCCTCAGCCGGCCTTGACCTTCTCCTTGCTGAAGTGAGTGTTCGGCCCCTTCTGGCACAAACGTTCCCTGTCAAGTGTCTTGTGATGCTGGTGACCCCTTGGACTGCTTGCCTGTTTGGATTGGGTTCTTCATAGGGGATGGTTCGGGATGTGAGGCCATGGGGTGAGGCAGTCATCTCAGAATTAAATGCCTTAAAGGACAGAGTATTGAATGCCTTAAAGGACAGAGTATTTTTAAAAATTAAAAAAAAAATCAGAGAACAGAGGGAGAAGGTGACTGGCACATGGGTAAGCCCTTGGGCATGTCCGCTGTTGGTGGCTCCTGCCTGGTTTCTCTGAGCACAGGAGTCGGTGGTAGGAGGCCTTGGACTCTGAGGTTCTGGGAGTGCAAGCTCTTCATCCGAGTTGCACCTGGCTTTCCTCGATGCCTCCTGTACTATAGGCACTTTGCTGGGTACCTTGTGGACCTTATCTCTCTTCAGCTCTGTGAGGTGGCTGGTGTCATTTCCCTTNAGCAATGTAGCAACGTAAAATTATTACACAGTGAATTTAAATTCCCTTATATAAACATAACGATCCCATTTTAGCTCATTAAAAAATAACTTCTTATTAAAATCTAGTAAGTCAGCTTATTGAGTGAATTCCAGTCAGAAGTTCACTGGGGAAGTTTTTGTATTTCTATACCATGTAGTAAACACCAGTTGATCAGAATGCTTGGGAGATTGATAATCAGTTGCATTTTCAGATTAAGCAGTGCATCCCCTGCACCTGTAGTGTATCCCACGTGTGTTCCATGAAACAATTTGTGGACCATTAATAAGTATTAAATGAATAAAGTTTCTGCGGTCAAGTTAGTTTGGGCAATACTGGCTCAGGCTAAATTTGTCAGATTTCTTTAATACAGGATTTGTCAGAAACTTAGTTTCCTAAAACACACGGTGAACCTCCAAGCCATGTTTAGAATGTGCAACACTTCCCAAACGTGTTTGATTATGGAGTCCATTTATTGAGGTATATCTGAGGCAGGCCACATGCTAAATCATGATTCCTAACGTGAGATAACCAGTATTCAAAGTGCAAGAAATATACTGAACAGTACAACTCAATAAATATAATTTGCTTCTTAATGATTCCAAAGGTAATTCAGGATCTCGTAATACAGGAGGTTGGCTCATCTTTATGAACTCATTTAAGTATTACTAAAAATACGCTGGCTGTTTATTCATTTCAGGAGTTATAGTCTCTGTGGTTACAGATAATGAATGCAGTGTTCAGTTTGAACACTTAAGAGTTTTGTTTTGAATCAGGGTGCACTTTAACTGTAACATTTAATATTTTCTTGTCAGTCTTTAGATTTACTCCGTTTTCCTTCTCCTTGGCTAAGACACTGAGTCGCCCTTGAAAGATCTGAGTGTGGGGGCGGGAGTGTCCAAGGAGACCTTCTGCTCCCCCGCTCCCTTTTTGGAGACCTGCAGGGAACGACTAAAGGTGGGTCCGCCCCTCCCCCCTGTGTCACTCATCAGCCCTGTGAAGGGGCAGCCCCTCTGTTTTGTTCTGCTGTGTCCGACCCCCCAAACAGTAGGCCTTCCACAGACACTGGTTGAATTGGAGAATTGTGTGAACTAGGATGTTAGAAGTGGAAAATCCAGCCAGTCCTAGTAAAGGAGAAATAGAAGCTAGTTTTAACTAGAGTGGAGGCTGTAGAGTTTAGACTTGAGCTTTTGGAAGTGTCTGGTCTTCCTCTTTTAGCACTTTTATGCCCAGGAAATACCATCTTCGCTCTGGTGAGCCCAGATTTCCCCGTGAAGACTTAAGGATTAGCGCGGCCGGGTGGGCAGTACACAGAGGTGACCGGTAACAGCGCGACCAACGCTGACCTCTAACCAGGGATTACTGCCGTCAGCTCTCAGGCTGACTCGCCGTTTGTCCTTCTCTAGTATTTGCTGTGTCATTTTCTTAACTTCCACCTAGTTTTCTCTTGTTTTTCACCACCTTCCCCTTCTTCCCAGTCTTTTCTCCCTCCTTTTCCCCACCAGCCCACCATCCTCCATAAAATTGGTGACATGAATCACCCTAGGCCATCAAAAGCTGCTGGTTTCTTAGTGTTTCCTAGCTCTGGAGTAAAATTTGTTGTCTGTTGTTAATATACAGAGTGGATTAATCCAACTCTTATATTTCCCTAAAAGAAAGTGAAGTTTTCTTTTTGTGAGACCTGAGTGACCACTCTCCCCGCTCCCCTCCATCCTCCCACCCCCCCGCCAAGTAGGGTCATTGACCCTTGAAATATAGATTATATTAATTACTGAAAGTTTCCCTGTAAAAGTGTAGTTGAGAAAATGGGACCCAACTTTCTGTTCCTGAAGTAAGTGACTAGAATTTTATCTTGAGCTCATGGGCTCTGCATTCTTTAATCCTTGTGTTCTTATGCCTTTTGGTGTATAGAATCTCATTATCTCTCTAAGCCTAGCTATAAAGATCACTGCTTTTTAAATTTTCTTGAATGCCTATTATATACATAAAATACTTTTTATTATATCCTTTTTTTTTTTTTTAGTGCTTAATGTCATTACCACCATGACTGTAAAAGTGATGTGATGAAGGTCACAGCTCTGTCAGCTCAGACCTACCCTCAGCCGGCCTTGACCTTCTCCTTGCTGAAGTGAGTGTTTGGCCCCTTCTGGCACAAACGTTCCCTGTCAAGTGTCTTGTGATGCTGGTGACCCCTTGGACTGCTTGCCTGTTTGGATTGGGTCCTTCGTAGGGGATGGTTCGGGATGTGAGGCCATGGGGTAAGGCAGTCATCTCAGAATTAAATGCCTTAAAGGACAGAGTATTGAATGCCTTAAAGGACAGAGTATTTTTAAAAATTAAAAAAAAAAAATCAGAGAACAGAGGGAGAAGGTGACTGGCACATGGGTAAGCCCTTGGGCGTGTCCGCTGTTGGTGGCTCCTGCCTGGTTTCTCTGAGCACAGGGGTCGGTGGTAGGAGGTCTTGGACTCTGAGGTTCTGGGAGTGCAAGCTCTTCATCCGAGTTGCACCTGGCTTTCCTCGATGCCTCCTGTACTATAGGCACTTTGCTGGATGCCTTGTGGACCTTCTCTCTCTTCAGCTCTGTGAGGTGGCTGGTGTCATTTCCCTTTTGCAGATAAGGTGCCAGAGGTTAGAAACTCACCCAGGGCCAGACAGTTAAGCAGGGATGCAAATCCATTGTTCCTGGTGCTTATCTCCTGGCTGGTTGCTCTGATAACCAACCACCTGTCCCAGTGTTACATCCACCATTCTCTGGCCTCCCACTCAGCTGTGAGCATCACGGGACCACCTAGGCTTTAAGCAGGCATCCTGAATCTCTTATTAAAATGTCAAGTCTTGATTTACTGGGGAGAATTGGTTCCAGCCCTAGCTTAGGTTCTCATGTCTGCGGAAGTTGGAGCTGTATTTGGCCCTGTCCCGGGTAATGCCTCCAATCAGGCATTCTGTGAGGCCCTCTAATCTCCCCTCTTAACTCCTAGAATCAGTTGGCAGGCATCCCTCGGGGCTGCTTTCTCCTCCCTTTCCTGCTCAGGCTGCAGGTAGCCTTCCTTAGCTAAGACCTCCGTAGGAGCCAGCTGGGAGGGCAACCCCTCACCCCTGCTTCTGCCCCTAGTTCCACACATACACATCCTGCCTTGAGCCCTTGGTTGTACCTGCACTCTCCTCTACTCTTGGGACCTCCCCTGTAGCTCTCGTGGGCTCAGATTTCTCTCCCAAGCCTGCTGCTTGATGATAGGCCTCTGGAGGGCAAGGGCTATGTACTGGTTTCAGTACAGTTTCCAAAGCGTTTGGCACACTGAGTAGGTGTTTGGATAAATACACCCGTCTCAAAGGCTGAGAGCGCTTTTATTTCTATTCCACGGATCTATCTCACCTGTTTAAATTTAACAGAAATTATTGGGGTGTGTTATGCTGTAACAAAAAGCCAAAATACCCTGAAGCCAGTGATTAAGCTGCAGGGCGATTAGTAAAGCTTTTGCCCCTCACTTTGGCCGTGTCAGGGTTGAGCAGACGTGCCTGGGTCCTGTCCCTCTGCTCTGCTTTTGTTCTGCTGTATAAGATGAGTGCTGGAGTAGCTTGTGAGAGAGCTGTCTTGACAAGTCTTGTGCTGGAGTTTCTTTGCTACAGACTTCATCTGTGTAGACGGGAAGGCAAGCTCAGCTTTCCCCACACTTTCTGGATGGGCTTAAAGAACACCAGGACTTTTCTGGTGGCTAAGACAGTAAAGAGTCTGCCCGCAATGCAGGAGACCCGGGTTCAGTCTCTGGGTCGGGAAGATCCCTGGAGAAGGGCACGGCAACCCACTCCAGTATTCTTGCCTGGAGAACCCCCATGGACAGAGCGAGGATGGTCAGCTTTTATTCCGTGTGGGTTGAAAATTCACCTTCAATTGAGATCGTGCTCATTGCCTGTCGACGCGCATCTCCCTTTCGTGTCCTCGTCAATGCACCACTGCTTCAGCCTTGTCCTTTGCTCCTGGGACAAGCAAAGGGCTGGAGGCCCATGGGCAGTTTCCACGTGGTCTTCATACGTTTGAGGTTTACAGCATCTCCCAAGTGAGGTGTGTTGGAAAGAATAGAAGTGGAGGAGCCACAGGTGTTTGTTTTTAAAGCCAGCACCATGAGGTACCAGCTGTGTGATATTTAGCAAGTTCTGACCCACGTTTTCTCAAGCATCAAATGAGACTAGAATACCTGGAATTTGGTGAAGATCATTTAAAATAGTCTGTGTGCATATGTTTTGTTAATTCCAAAGCACCAGTACATGTAAGGAGTGATCTTTTTCTTTCAGTTACCTTTCTCAAGGACAAACTTTGCTTAAATATATTTGCTTATATTTAATTTTTTTCTTTTTTTTCTTTTTTTTACTGTGCCGCACAGCGTGCGAGATCTTAGTTCCCCAACCAGGGGTCGAACTCAAGCCGCCTACGTTGGCAGTGTGGACTGGACTGCCAGGGAAACCCTTTATCTGCTTATTTTTTAAAGCAAATCTCTTCCTTTTAAAAATATATTTTCATCTTTCCCCTAATATTTTATTAGTTTGAAAATTTTCAAACGTATAGCAAAGTTGAAAGAATTCTCACATGTGTACCCACCACCAGGATTCTATAGGTAACACTTGCCTTTGTTTGCTTTATCATTTCTCTATTCACCCAGAAATCTGTTTTATTTTTGGAGCCATTTCCAAGTAAGTTGTAAATCAATATACTTAACTACTAAACACTTCACTATGCATGTCACCTAGAATTCAAAATTTGTCTTTTTTTTTTCTTGACAAATGTGTATGCCTGTGTACCGCAGAATCTCTGGTCAGGATACAGAATATTACTGTCACCCCAGAAAGTTCTCTGTGCTCCTTCTCCATTCCAACCCTACCCATCAACAACCACAGTTCTTATACTTTTCCGTTATAGATTGATTTTGCCTATTCTCGGCTTCGTAGAGGTAGAATCTTGAATGCACTCTTCTGTCTGTTCTAGGCTTCGTAGAGGTAGAATCTTGAATGTACTCTTTTGTCTGTTCTAGGCTTCGTAGAGGTAGAGTCTTGAATGTACTCTTTTGTCTGTTCTAGGCTTCGTAGAGGTAGAATCCTGAACATATTCTTTTGTCGAGGCTTCAGCAGAGTAGTTTTGAGATTCATCTATGTCACATGAGTCAGTAGGTGTCTCTTTCTTGCTGAGTCGTATTCTATTGTGTGACTGGATCACAGTTGACTTATTCTCTTGTCAGTGGATGCTAGGCCTGCATTTCATTTTCAGCTATTAAGAGTACAGCTGCTGTGAATATTTGGTATAAATTATTACGTGGGCATGTACTTTCATCTTTCTTGGGTTAATGTCAAGAAGTGGAATTGCTGGGTCATAGGATAGCTATTATCCAATATGTTTAGCTTTCTAAGAAACTGCTTGACCTTTCTTCAGGGTTCCCCAGTTTCACCTTCCGCCAACAGTGTATAATGAAAGTTTAGTCGGTCTACATCCTTGCCCCAGTTTGGTGTTATCAGTCTTTTAGTTTTAGCCATTCTGGTGGGTGTGTAGTGATATGTCCTTGTGGTTTTGATTTTCATTTCCTTGATGGCTGATCATTTTGTGAATGTTTTCATATGTTAATTGTTTATATAACTTCCTTTTTTGAAGTTTTCATTTTAACAGTGTATGAAAAGGAATTATAAATGTGTCATCATGGTCTCTGGGTTCTGTTCAGTCGCTAAGTCACCTCTGACTCTTTGGCCACCCCATGGATTGTAGCCCGCCAGTCTCCTCTGTCCATAGGATTTCTTGGGCAGGAATACTGGAGTAGGTTGCTATTTCCTTCTCCAAGGGGTCTTCCCGTCCCAGGGATTGAACCCAGTGCTTCCTGCATTGGCAGGTGGATTCTTTACCATTGAGCCACCAGGGAAGCCCAAATGAAGAACAGTCTCCTGTTTGCACTAAATAAGTTATGCAAAGCATTTATGGGAAGGAAAAGGGTGATAAATTCAACTAGGTTAAAATAAAGAACTTATCAACAAAAGGGAATGAAGTGGAAGGAAACCATAAACTGAAAGATGATATTTGCAATACCTGATACCAATGAAGGATTAGCATTCAGACTATATCTAGAACTCCTACAATAGATAAGAAAAAGTTTAATTGAAAAATAAGCAAAGACTTGGACAAGGAGCTCATTAAAGAGGAAATCAAATGGCCAATAAATGTGTGAAAAGATGTCAGCCTCGTTGGAGAAATGCAAATTAAAACCACAATGAAATAACATTTTATACCCACTAAATGGGCAAATATTTAAAAGCCTTACAGTATTTTAAGTTTTTATTTTGTATTGAGGTATACCTGATTAACAGTGTTGTGACAGCTTCAAGTGAACAGTGAAGTGACCCAGCCATACATACACGTTTATCCATTCTCCCCCAGATCTCCCTCCCATCCAGGCCCCCACACAACACTGAGTTCCATGTGCTGTGCAGTNCAAATATTTAAAAGCCTTACAGTATTTTAACTTTTTATTTTGTATTGAGGTATACCTGATTAACAGTGTTGTGACAGTTTCAAGTGAATAGTGAAGTGACCCAGCCATACATACACGTTTCTCCATTCTCCCCCAGATCTCCCTCCCATCCAGGCCCCCACACAACACTGAGTTCCATGTGCTGTACAGTAGGTCCTTGTTGGCTGTCCATTTCAAACCTATCAGTGTGTGTCTGACCCAAACTCCCCAGTTACCCCTGCCCCCCATGCCTCCGCCAACCCCCGCAACCATAAATTTGTTCTCCAAGTCTGTGGGTCTCTTCCTGTTTTTTAAGTTTATTTGTATCATTTCTTTTTAGATTATACATGTAAGGGATGTCACATGATATTTCTCCTTCACTGTCTGACTTATTTCACTCAGTATGACGGTCTCTAGATCCAATCCATATTGGTGCAAATAGCATTATTCTATTCTTTTTAATGGCTGAGTATACTCCATTGTATATGTGTACCACATCTTGTTTATCTCTCCCTCTGTTGATGGGTGTTTAGGTTGCTTCCATGTCTTCTAAAAGCCTGACAGTATTTTTGAGGAATTCTTCAACAGTGTAAGTAAAAGTGTAAATCAGTTCAACTGCTTNCATTGTATATGTGTACCACATCTTGTTTATCTCTCCCTCTGTTGATGGGTGTTTAGGTTGCTTCCATGTCTTCTAAAAGCCTGACAGTATTTTTGAGGAATTCTTCAACAGTGTAAGTAAAAGTGTAAATCAGTTCAACTGCTTGGAAAACCATTGTCATTACCAAGGAGAGCTAAACGTGTGACCCTGTGACCTGGCAGTTTTAACCCTAGAAATACATGTGTGCTGAGATATGTACAAGAATGTTCATAGGAGCATTGCTTTTATTGATAATAGCAACCTTTTTGATAAAACACAGGTATCCCTCAGCAACATAATGGATGGATAAGTTGTACTATGCAAAAGAACGCTGAAAATGAATGGATTAACATGGAACTCAAGGTTCTGTGCCAGCCTGGATGGCAGTGGGGATTGAGGGAGAATGGATACGTGTGTGTGGCTGAGTCCCTTTGCTGTTCACCTGAAACTATCACAACATTGTTAATTGGCTACACCCTAATACAAAAGAAAAGGTTTAAGGTTCGGGGCAAACAAGCGAAAAAATGAATGGCTTATAGCTACAGGTGTCAACATAGATCAGTCTCAAAACAATGTTGAAAGAAAACTTAGAGAAGAATTTGTAAAGCGTGACCCTTTTAAAGGTTTAATAGCTAAGCAGTATATTATGTAGGAATGTATGTAATATGCACATGCATATAGATATGAGAACTGTAAAGAAAACCCAGAGAAATAATTACTATAAAATTCAGTTAGGCAGAGAAAGTTTATTTTAGGACTGAAATGATTGGCAGGTTGATTTGAGTGCCTCCTACAGAAGATCTGGAGCCAAGCAGGAGGCCCTGCCCTCAGGACAGAAGTAGTTTTCCCTGGAAAGGTGGGGCCTCTGGCCTGGAAGTGAGGGTGGCGCCTGAGGGGTGGAGTGGGTGTTCAGGGCACAGGCGGGATCTTGGTCTGGGCCCCTCGTCGGTGCAGAGGGAGGAAGGCGGGAGGGGCTGGGCCTGCGNTAACCCTAGAAATACATGTGTGCTGAGACATGTACAAGAATGTTCATAGGAGCCTTGCTTTTATTGATAATAGCAACCCTTTTGATAAAACACAGGTATCCCTCAGCAACATAATGGATGAATAAGTTGTACTATGCAAAAGAATGCTGAAAATGAATGGATTGACATGGAACTCAAGGTTCTGTGCCAGCCTGGATGGCAGTGGGGATTGGGGGAGAATGGATACGTGTGTGTGGCTGAGTCCCTTTGCTGTTCACCTGAAACTGTCACAACATTGTTAATTGGCTACACTCTAATACAAAAGAAAAGGTTTAAGGTTCAGGGCAAACAAGCGAAAAAATGAATGGCTTCTAGCTGCAGGTGTCAGCAGAGATCAATCTCAAAACAATGTTGAAAGAAAACTTAGAGAAGAATTTGTAAATTGTGATCCTTGTAAAGATTAATAGCTAAGCAGTATATTATGTAGGAATGTATGTAATATGCAGATGCATATAGATATGAAAACTGTAAAGAAAACCCAGAGAAATAATTACTATAAAATTCAGTTAGGCAGAGAAAGTTTATTTTAGGGACTGAAATGATTGGCAGGTTGATTTGAGTGCCTCCTACAGAAGATCTGGAGCCAAGCAGGAGGCCCTGNATTTCCTCTATAAATGCACAACAAGCACAGTTCTTAGGCTAGAAATTCAATGGCAAAAAAAAAAAAATCTTGTGCTCTCATGATGATGTTGGAGAGATAAACAATGAACCAATAAAAATAAAATGCCAACTGATGACATATTCTATAGAGAAAAGTATTTCTGGGTATTGTTAGAGAGGATGGGGGTTGCTGCCTTCTATAGGTGGTTAGGGGTGTTCTTCGTGATAAGATTATATTTGAGGATAGATATAAATACAGTACACTTGGCAGTTATGTGGATTAATTTTCTCAGAAAAAAGATTTTTCACCAGCAAAAAGTAGAGCATTAAATCCCTAAATTGTCAGCTTCCATTGTGATAAAAAAAACAAGGAGGTAACTTTTTCTGGAACACAGTGCGGAAAAGAGAATGGTAGCAAATGAATCGGAGAAGCAGTGAGTGAGAGATCATGTAGAATATTGTGGACAGACACTATGGTGGCCTCCATAGTCATGTCCTGTATAATGCCTTTTCCCTGAGCATAAGTATGACTTGTCATAACTTTTCATTCTTAGAAGATGGCAAAGGTGATGGATGTTACTCCCTTGACTCTACAAGATACTTGCACCCCAATGTTCTTTGAAACATTGTTTAGAGTAGCCAGGACATGGAACAATGAAAATGTCCATCAACAGAGGAATGGATAAAGAATATGTGTTGTGTATACATATGGAGAAAGAAATGACAACCCACTCCAGTATTTT
>SJYV01014768.1:0-12006 GCA_006410875.1 Neotragus pygmaeus
ACTTTTTCACTCTCCTCTTTCACTTTCATCAAGAGGCTTTTTAGTTCCTCTTCACTTTCTACCATAAGTCACTTCAGTTGTGCCCAGCTCTTCACGACCCTATGAACTGTAGCCCACCAGGCCCTTCTGTCCATAATATTCTCCAGGCAAGAATACTGAATGGGTTTCCACGCCCTCCTCAAGAGGACCTTCCAAACCCAGGGACTGAATCCACATCTCCTTTAGCTCCTGCACTGCAGGTGGATTCTTTACCACTGAGCCTCCAGGGAAGCCTCATAGACACTTTGCTCCTGTTTTTCCTATTCATTTTATTGATATTCAGTTTGTAGCAGTATCTGAGAACTTAACATACTCTATCCTTCTTTTGTCACCATGACATGACCCTGGGATGGCAAGAACTCATGGCAGGCCCACGGTTTTTTATCAGTTAAGCACTATTCAAGGGTTCAAAAGCAAAAATTTAAGACTTGAAGCACAGAAGATTGATGCATTTGAAGTGTGGCGTTGGAGAAGACTCTTGAAAACATTAAATCTCGCATTTGAGACTCTTAATCAAGATTCACTCATCCTGACAGGTTGTAATTTTCTTATTTTGAAACTCAAAAAGGTTTATATCTTTAGTAAATAGAAAATTAATTATACTTATCTAGTCAAGTAAATGTTAAACAAAAGATTATCAGTTCAAAGTTGGCTGTCCAAGTGGCTACACAGTCCAGCCTCTGGCCTATCTGAACTTGGGAAAGCAAAGAAAAATTTAAGAGATTCTTAGAAGAAAAATCAACTTCTGCCCTTTGATCTTTGATTCCATGTTTCTTTTCAATGGTTATTATGTGATTTCCCCTACTCCATGTCTTATATTACAATGAATTATGTATATGAAGCTCCTTGAAAACAGAAAATATGACATTACCATGTATATACTCCTTCATAGTACAGTTCATATAGTAGGCACAAAAGAAATATTTGCTGAATGATTGGGTGAGATGAAACTTAAAAGTGCTATATAAATACAAGATATTGTTTTGTTCTAAGCTAAAAATTGCAAACATACCACATCTAAGAAGTAATCTGCCTCCTTTGATTGAACAATGAAACAACACAAAGGGCTTAGACATGTAATTTCAGATTTCTATTGTATCTGTGACCTTGGTTATAACTTTGGGTAACTGGCTTAACCACAGTTTCCATCTATTTCCATATCCTTCAATTCCTCTATTCATAGAATCATAGCAACAAAGATAATTCTTACTGACCTCATATAATGGTGGTAAGAAATAAACAATCAAAGTTATGGTTAAGTACTTTATGACTGAAACATAAGTGCCTTTCTAAATGTTTGTGGAGACAGCTAAGCTGAACTTTCAGCAGACAATTAATTATTCAGATTCCACTGCCATTCTGGAGCAGTCCAGATAGTAATAATATTCCTTTCACATTGATATAAGCACAGTATATGTGATTGCATAAATGAAATAATTTCATATAATATTTCAATTCAGTTCAGTCACTCAGTCATGCCCGACTCTTTGCGACCCCATGAATCACAGCACGCCAGGCCTCCCTGTCCATCACCAACTGAAAAAGCTCTACAAAACAACCCCAAAGATAACATTAGTATAATAAAACTGTAATATATTCTCAATAGGTTAACTGGAATGTGAACAGTGGTAGAAAATATCAGTTTCCAAGCTAGATTTCTGGTAGCCACTGTATTTGGCTATTCACAAAGAGGTTTAAAGATCTAGTTGAAATATGACAATTTAGATAAACATCTAAACTAGTTCCTAAATTCAAAGTTTCATTTTCAGGCAGAGGGCCATCCAAAAATACATGTAGGACCATGCTTCTGGGAGATAGTTTAATTTAGAAGTATAGTTAAGATTGTTTCATTCAGGATCTTAATTGTATTACTCCTTTTTGCCTCCATCCCAAACACTCAATATAAGAAATAAGAGAGAGAAGTAGTAATTCCTTTCATGCTTTGCATGAAATGAAAAATATTGTGATTATCTAAAAAACCAGCAGGAAATTCTTCCAGAGCTTAATGATGATAATATTAGCCTTGCTCTACTGAAAGGATGATCACGGGTGGAATGAAAGACAACGTAACCTTACATTAGTCAGGTTATAAAAGGGATCCCATCAAGAGATGAAATCTCTAAAGTGTAAAATTGAAATGATATAACTTGCAGAGGATTCTGTCATTTTTTCCTGCAAAGGTATTACAACATCATAGGAAAGGAGAGTTTATTATTACTAAGATGTAATAATGTTTTGTGGGTATAGGTTCATGTTATATATATATATATNAGTTTGTAGCAGTATCTGAGAACTTAACATACTCTATCCTTCTTTTGTCACCATGACATGACCCTGGGATGGCAAGAACTCATGGCAGGCCCACGGTTTTTTATCATTTAAGCACTATTCAAGGGTTCAAAAGCAAAAATTTAAGACTTGAAGCACAGAAGATTGATGCATTTGAAGTGTGGCGTTGGAGAAGACTCTTGAAAACATTAAATCTCGCATTTGAGACTCTTAATCAAGATTCACTCATCCTGACAGGTTGTAATTTTCTTATTTTGAAACTCAAAAAGGTTTATATCTTTAGTAAATAGAAAATTAATTATACTTATCTAGTCAAGTAAATGTTAAACAAAAGATTATCAGTTCAAAGTTGGCTGTCCAAGTGGCTACACAGTCCAGCCTCTGGCCTATCTGAACTTGGGAAAGCAAAGAAAAATTTAAGAGATTCTTAGAAGAAAAATCAACTTCTGCCCTTTGATCTTTGATTCCATGTTTCTTTTCAATGGTTATTATGTGATTTCCCCTACTCCATGTCTTATATTACAATGAATTATGTATATGAAGCTCCTTGAAAACAGAAAATATGACATTACCATGTATATACTCCTTCATAGTACAGTTCATATAGTAGGCACAAAAGAAATATTTGCTGAATGATTGGGTGAGATGAAACTTAAAAGTGCTATATAAATACAAGATATTGTTTTGTTCTAAGCTAAAAATTGCAAACATACCACATCTAAGAAGCAATCTGCCTCCTTTGATTGAACAATGAAACAACACAAAGGGCTTAGACATGTAATTTCAGATTTCTATTGTATCTGTGACCTTGGTTATAACTTTGGGTAACTGGCTTAACCACAGTTTCCATCTATTTCCATATCCTTCAATTCCTCTATTCATAGAATCATAGCAACAAAGATAATTCTTACTGACCTCATATAATGGTGGTAAGAAATAAACAATCAAAGTTATGGTTAAGTACTTTATGACTGAAACATAAGTGCCTTTCTAAATGTTTGTGGAGACAGCTAAGCTGAACTTTCAGCAGACAATTAATTATTCAGATTCCACTGCCATTCTGGAGCAGTCCAGATAGTAATAATATTCCTTTCACATTAGTATAAGCACAGTATATGTGATTGCATAAATGAAATAATTTCATATAATATTTCAATTCAGTTCAGTCACTCAGTCATGCCCGACTCTTTGCAACCCCATGAATCACAGCACGCCAGGCCTCCCTGTCCATCACCAACTGAAAAAGCTCTACAAAACAACCCCAAAGATAACATTAGTATAATAAAACTGTAATATATTCTCAATAGGTTAACTGGAATGTGAACAGTGGTAGAAGATATCAGTTTCCAAGCTAGATTTCTGGTAGCCACTGTATTTGGCTATTCACAAAGAGGTTTAAAGGTCTAGTTGAAATATGACAATTTAGATAAACATCTAAACTAGTTCCTAAATTCAAAGTTTCATTTTCAGGCAGAGGGCCATCCAAAATACATGTAGGACCATGCTTCTGGGAGATAGTTTAATTTAGAAGTATAGTTAAGATTGTTTCATTCAGGATCTTAATTGTATTACTCCTTTTTGCCTCCATCCCAAACACTCAATATAAGAAATAAGAGAGAGAAGTAGTAATTCCTTTCATGCTTTGCATGAAATGAAAAATATTGTGATTATCTAAAAAACCAGCAGGAAATTCTTCCAGAGGTTAATGATGATAACATTAGCCTTGCTCTACTGAAAGGATGATCACGGGTGGAATGAAAGACAACATAACCTTACATTAGTCAGGTTATAAAAGGGATCCCATCAAGAGATGAAATCTCTAAAGTGTAAAATTGAAATGATATAACTTGCAGAGGATTCTGTCATTTTTTCCTGCAAAGGTATTACAACATCATAGGAAAGGAGAGTTTATTATTACTAAGATGTAATAATGTTTTGTGGGTATAGGTTCATGTTATATATATATATACACAAAGTTGTATATAGATATAGATATTCATGTAAGTGCTTTAAACCACTATTTTTTTCTGTAAAAGTAAAAACACTGAGAGTGCCTGGAAATCACAGTTATCTGAAATTTGTGAGTCTGAATCCACATGAGACAAATTCACTACATTTGTGAGCCACTTGGCACTATTTTCTGATTTTTTCGAGGGCTGAGGTGAACGTGATTCTCCTTGAATTGCAAGAAGATTCAATCAGATCAGCCCAGCACTTTTATTTATTGAAGCAAGAAATTAGGATTCTTACCAATTCTAGTAATTCACAAAAGCAGTAGTAAAGGCTTCCTGTAGAATGTTTCAATTGATCGTGAAGGAGAGGATACACAGAATTCTTACCATACAACAAAAACAGCAGAATAGAAGACTCCTAATATTACTTCAGACTATCTGCCATCTCTACGGCCCACACTGTTTAGACAAAGCAAAACAAATCTAGCTTAAAGAGCATGCATCAAACAATATGAGCAGAGCACTGTGATTTGTGCTAAAAGGGAAACAAATGACGTGTGTGTGTGTGTGTGTGTGTGTGTGTGCGCGCGCATTTGTATAGGAAGTTCAAAACTCTAAAACAAAAAGTTTAAAACCTAAAAGTTTGTAGATTTGCTTCATATTAAAAAATCAAAAATCTCCTTAGGAAATGAATATACATCTCTATTAGTCCAGCACAGTGAGAGAAGGAATTACCTGGTAGGAAGGATCTCCTTACCACTGGAATAGTATTTGGGAACATTCTTACAATATGAAAAATATGCTACATCCTTCCAAACTAGGACCATATCAGTTCATAACTCAGCAAGATACTGCCACCAAAAGCCCATGGGAAGTGAGCTGAGGCCCATATGGAGAACTTAAAATCTATGACTTTCAACTCATGCTTTCTTTGAAAAGGATGGCAGGGAGAGATAGATTCAACAGTACTTTTGAAATTCTGAGCACATATATTGATAACTAACTTAAAAGAATCTGCAACAAAACTATACTAGGTTTGTAATAAAACCAAAGCAGAGATCCAAACCAATCTCCCTTAGATTTTGCAGAAATGAGCCTGCTGTATACAGGTAATAAGGAGGCATTTCAGATAAGCTTTGACTGTTTAGGAGAACAATAATATGTTAAGAAATGAATTAGAAAGAAAAATATTCCCAATGATAGAGACATGTAAAAGGGCAAGTCTTGGAAATGAGGAAGATACTGAATTCAGTGAAGTTCTACTTTATACTAAACCACACATATCTGGAAAACCTTGATTTCCATGCTAACAAGTTTGAATTTATTCTTCAATTAGTAAAAAACTGGAAGATTTTTGAAATGAGGAAATGTCATTATCAACCAACCTGTGATTTAGAAAGAAAATGTTAGTGATAGAATGAAGGGTGAAATTGATGGCAAGAAATTAAAAGTAAGAAGTAAAGTGCAGGCCAAAAGGAATAGAAGTATGAAGGGAAAAGATGAGGAAAGATACAAAATGTATTTTTGAGGTAAAATCAAGATTTAGATTAGAGACTAATCAGATAAAGGAGAACAGAAAAAAGATATTGTATCCTAGGCAACTGGAAGATTGATGCCACTACTACTAAAAATAATGACAATAAAAAAGAGTAAATTATACCATCAGGGATGAGAATGAGAGTGGGTAGAGAAAATCAATCTCATTTCAAATGTATCATGTTTAAGGAACCCAAGTATATGCAAGCAAAGGTATTCGTTAGGCTCTTACCAATTCATTGTCAACAAAGAGAATGCTTAGGACCGAAGATGATTTGAGAGCTATCTAAATGTGATGATCACTGAAGCAGTAAATTTGAATGGAAAAGAAAGATGTAGCCAGAGTATGTGAGGGGAGAATGGTTTATACAACCCACTTAACTCATAAGATGATCAATATATCATATGACTCAGCATTTGAAATTTAAGGATAACGCAAGTAAAAGGAAGATATTACTGTTGCTAGAAGGAAGGTGGCTAACCATGTTATTTTCAAATGCCTTCCTAAATAATGCAAAGTATTTCCTGTATAATTAAAGCTTTGAGGAAGCAAAGTATGTGAGTCCCAAGGAAGTGCTTTCAGAAAACAAAGGGGTAGAAAGCCAACATGAAGCAATTTTCAAAATGGGATGCAAAAGGCCTTACAAACATATATCTCTCAAGAAAATTTATTTCATAAACATTTTATTTTTATAAACATTGCTATCTAAGAATTTAACAGATCAATAGAGCATTAAAGGAGTTGTTTTAAAGAAGAATATATAGCATGTTTGTATTAAAAGTACAGCAATCACTGGAGTCTCTGTGGGAATTTTTGTCATAAAATCAGATATAAGGAAAGAAACTGAATAATAATATGCAAATTAAGAGTAACCTAACCTAAATACAAGTTTCCTTCAGGAAACCTTGACTTATATGGCCTTATTAAGACCTTTATAAAGAAGTACAAATAAAAAGTATCTAATAAAGTTGTTTTTAAACACAGGATTTCTTCATTATTTATCTTATCAATCTTCCTTTAACAGCAATAATATAGCTGCTAATATCTCTTAAGAAACTGAAATTCCCCAAATCTGCAACAAAAGAGATTAATCTCATATATAAATGTATATCATGTCTTCAGTCGTTTTTCTCTAAAATGATTTTATATCTTACAATGAGTATAGAAGAAAAGATGCTAAATTCCAAGCATCGATACTTGACAGACCATAGCCTCTGACCCTTTCTATTTCTCTTGCTTGCCAACCTCCCAAGACATTTAGCAGGCTGCAAAAGACTTTGTCTTTGGCTCTTGGTCTTTCCTGCTACATTACCTTGCAAAGTCATGCTTTGTTCCTGGCTGTTTTATAGGATTGGGAAAATCAGGAAAGCGAGACCTCTAGGAAAGGGGAGGCCGATATTCAAACACCTGTTCAGAAGCCAAAAAACACTGTTTTGCCTCCATTTCAGTTGAATGGTGTGTGTCTTATAAAGGTAGTTAAATACATTAAATATCAACCCCAAGAGAAACTAGAACAAGGTTTCTCAAACTCTGAAGAACCATTTTTTCCCCCAGTTTATCACAGGCATGCTAAGTTGCTTCAGTCACATCCGACTCTTTGTGATCCCAACTCCTCTGTCCATGGGATTTCTTCCCAGGCTAGAATACTGGAGTGGGCTGACATTCCCTCCTCCAGGGGATCTTCCCAACCCAGGAATTGAATCAGATTTCCAATTTATCACAAGCCAATATAATAGATGGGGAAGCAATGGAAACAGTGACAGATTTTATTTTCTTAGGTTCAAAAATCACTGCAGATGGTAACTGCAGCCATGAAATTAAAAGATGCTTGTTCCTTGGAAGAAAAACTATGACAAATATAGATGGCATATTAAAAACTAAAGACATTACTTGGCTGACAAGTGTCCATACTGTCAAAACTATGATTCTTCCAATAGTGTATGTGTAGATGTGAGAGCTGAACCATAAAGAAGGCTAAACGCTGAAAAATTGATGTTTTTGAACCGTGGTGTTGGAGAAGACTCTTGAGAGTCCCTTGGACTGCAAGGAGATCCAACAAGTCCATCCTAAAGGAAAGCAACCCTGAATATTCATTGGAAAGGCTGATGCTGAAGCTAAAGCTCCAATACTTTGGCCACCTGACTGAGGAGCTAACTTACTAGAAAAGACCCTGATGGTAGCAAAGATTGAAGGTAGGAGGAGGAGGGGTCTACACAGGATGAGATGGTTGGATGAAATCACCCTCTCAAGGGACATAAGTTTGAGCAAGTTCCAGGAGTTGGTGAAGGACAGGGAAGCCAGGCATGATGCAGTCTATGGGGTTGCTAAGAGTCAGACATGATTGAGCAACTGAACAACAACAATAAATATAATACAATAAAATATTTATTTATTGTATAAACAATAAAAATAAAGTATTATAAAATGAAATTAAGAAGTAAAAAAGTCAAGCCCATGTTTTGTTACTAGATGCATCACACAAAACAACTCTATCAAAGTGCTTCCTCTGAGATTCAGTGCTTTCTCACTGTTGCAGCATATGTATCGAGAATCAGCATGAATCTGCACACTACTCTGAGAATTGCTCTGCATAGGAAGTTATTATATTGAAGAAGGAAGAGAAAAAATAAAACATACATCCAAGTAAGTGACAGGAGGGGTGAAAGAGTCAAGAGTATGTCAGCCTCAATGTGGGGATGTGCGCTTGATGAGAAAGGAAAAATAGAGCTTAGAGAGAAGCTTCAAGGGCATTTACTATGGAAAACAATTTTAAGAACTATTGCTTTGTTTAAAAATTAGGATTGGCATTCTTCAAGAAATATTGAGTAAAGAATGGATATTCTTTTAAAAATTTCAGGTGTTGATTTCTTTATTAAATTTAATACTAGAAGAGACATACGGAAATGCAGTTTTTGGTTTAGTAGAGGAAAGATTCTGCTCTATTTAATCAAAGAAGAAGAATGCTTCTCCTGAATTTGGGATAATGGAAGGTTTTCCAGAAGGAGAACCCTATGCTCTGAGACTTTAAAAATAAATAAACATCACTGAAGAGAAAATGGTGGGGAGAAATGGGTTCTATGCTAAATAAATGAATTAACTATAAATAAATAAATGAACGAATGGATGAATGCCTGGTCACCAACTAGAAAGTAAGAAAGAACACTTTGTAGTCAAGAGAGTTTAATGTGGCTAAAAGATAACAAAGGAAGTAAACGATAGCACTATTTTTAAAAGCAACCAATTAACTACATACTGGGTACATTTTTAGTTTCAAATTTTCTGAAATATAGGCTGACAATTTTCCATCCAGGATCTTGTTCTAGCTTTTAATGTCTTAAAATGTATTTATTTTTAATTTTTTATGTTTGTTTCTTCTTTTTCCAGTGTACTTTCCTCTGTAATTTTATTAACATTATATTAACTAAAATTTTTAAAATAAATGAGAAAGGCAATACTGCTAACTATCTGCTAAATGGTTCATCCCTTTTTGAGCGCACAGCTAGGCAACATATAGCAGCCTCCCTTGCAGTGAGTGGGCTTCTCTTCTGGCTTGGATGGAAAAGAACCTGTCTGCAATTCAGGAAATCCAGTTTCAATCTCTGGGTCAAGAAGATCCCTTGTAGAAGGGAATGACAACTCACTTGAGTATTCTTACCTGGAGAATTTCATGGACAGAGGCACCAGTCAGGCTAGAGTCCATGGGGTCACAAGGAGTGGGACACGACTGAATGAGCAACTTTCACACTCACTAGCAATGAGTCAGTTCTATTCCTGGAATGTCAGAGAAATGGTACGTGCCACTTCCAGATCCAATCCATAAATTCTTCCCTCACAGACTCCTCCATGGTCTTTCTAATTTCTGTGCCTTTCTCTTTAAAGTCAAATATGGAATACCACAGAGCCTCCATCAGGATGCAAATAAATAAGTAGAAGGAGGAGAGCTAACCTGCAGAACTTACTATCTACTCAAGACTGTTAAGCAAGAAACACAATTACAGAGTTAGTGGACATTTGTTCTTGTCCAAAACATCCATAGGATATTTGGTTCATGCCAAAAGATCCTTAAAATGTGCTCCTATCCAAAATATCTATAAGCATACTTGGTCCACACCAATTGCTTTGGAAAGGAGCAAGTGTAAACCAAATGTCTTATGGACCTTTTGGACAGGACCAGATGTCCTGCAAGGACTTATGGGGTTAGGTCTCAGAATGAAATGCTATTTGTTACTAATATGTTAGTCTCTCAGTCGTGTCCGACTCTGGGTCACATCAGGCCACTCTGTCCACGGAATTCTCCAGACAAGAATACTGGAGTGGGTTGCCATTCCCTTCTCCAGTATATCTTATAGAGCTTCACCTATACTACCTTCAATAATTCACCAGCAACATATTCTGGTTAAGGCCATCTCTGTGAGAGTCAGCTTCCAATTTGGAGAAGAAGGAACATAATCATACATACCTCACAGAAGAGTTATGAGAATTAAATGACATAGCAAGAAAATTAAGAGATTATTTCTCTCAAAAAGTCATAGTAAGGACTTTACTCATATTTTAGCTGCCCTCATTTAACTACAGACTTTTATAATATTTATATAAAATTTTCACAGCTTGTATATCTTTTTAATATCATGTGGTCAATTATAACTTACTATCTTCAAGATGCCTGTCTATAGCATTTTCCCTATAACAAATTACCTGGATTTTATCTAGTTAAAGCTAAAAACTCAAAAAAATAAAATTCACTGGAATTACTTAGAAAATTATAGTATCACACTGACTGTGGATTAAGATCTAAAGTTTTTTTCACATGAGTGAAACATACGAGCTTCTAAAGTTGAGTGTTTGGATATTTCTTTTATCTATTTGGAAATGTATCTCTTAAAATGGGATCTCTGTAACAATTCCCTTAGTTGCAAACAACAGAAATACAACTCAATTTTATTTTTAACTCAGATTTGATTAGGTCAAAGAGAATTTATTGACTCACACTGTAGAGAATATCAGAAATACTCTGAGCTTAAATAAAGATTGCAAAAATACTGCCAGGCTTCCTGTCTTTCCCCTTTCTCCTTCTCTTCATTTTTCCCTTATTTCCTTCCTTTTTTTATCTTTTTTCCCTTATTTCCTTCCTTTTTTTATTTTCTTCTTTTCTCTCTCTCTCTTTCACCCATCATTTTTCTGCACTTCTTAGTTCTGATTGCTTGTTTTTCTTTCACATTCAAATAGACTTTCTCCACATTTGTAAAAGTAGTCACCACCAGCTTAACTAACAGCACTTAAAAAAGAGTGCTTTTATGCTGCAAAAGTTTTGAGGTGGGAACATCTTGGCCTGTTGTATAGCTTGGCCTTGGTTTGGTTGTATAGCTATCGTTGAACTAACCTCCATGTTACTGATAGTCAGCTCTGTGCCTCCCGCTTTTCCCTGAACACATAGGGGGAGTCAGTCTCCCTTGGGCTACATAGTTTAAAAATGGAGGAATCATGGCTTCACACAGCTATTGTGGTCACTTTATCCACTACATTTCAAACCTTGACTGTGATACCTGCAAACTTCTCTTCTCACACATTTAAAAGTTCTAGCTTCAATAACTCTACTATTGCCACTTCAATTAAAAGTAAAAACACTACATATACAGAGGTAAGTAAGCCAAGGTTTTTTCTAATTATTGCCTCTAGCTCTGACTAATACCTGTGAGTGATATCTATTTTACCAAGACACATTTACAGGAAGCCATTCACAGTATGGCAATTTTCGGGACTTAAAATACAGACCTTGAAAGACATTTTATCTAAAACAGGTAGCAGTTTGATAACGACTCCAACTATGTATATAAAACACACTAACATTGCAGCCTTGGGAGGACAATCTCCATTGTCATTCAATCTATCTCTATTCAGCACATCCCACATTTTAGGGCCTGTTGCTTGTAAACTAGAAGCCCATTTCCTATTTCTACCATAGGTCCTGTTTCCTATGTTTGCAAATGTTATTAAATCTAAAGTTTAGGATACTACTGGCTAGAGGGGTTGCTGAACTCAGTGGGAAATCTAAACAAGTCACCTGAGCATCTCTTTCCATCATTCTATTTTTCCCATGTTGGCATACTTATGGGCAAATTATTTCTATGAGATGGCAAAGATGGTCTCTGGGAACTCTAGGATCAAATTTGGGGAAAGATAATATTCATA
>SJYV01014774.1:7405-19907 GCA_006410875.1 Neotragus pygmaeus
ACCATATCCCTCTGGGCTGCCCTGGAGTGCTGGCTTTGGGTGCCCTGCTTCATGCGCTGAACTTGGCTGCAGCCATCTGTTTCACGTGGTGATATACATGTTTCAGTGCTGTTCTCTCAAATCATCCCACCCTTACCTTCTCCCACTGAGACCAAAAGTCTGTTCTTTATATCTGTGTCTCCTTTGCTACCCTGCATGTAGGATCGTTGTTACTGTATTTCTAAATTCCATATATATGCATTAATATACAGTATTTCTGACAAGCCATTTAGAAGTGTATTCTTGCCGTCTGTTCCAAGCTAGGTCTGTTTGTTACATGAGATAAGGCACTTCTGTGGGAGAGCCACACCATCAGTAGTGAATTACAGTATACTTGTATTTGAAGGTGCCTCGTTTGACCTTACTGAACAGAGATGTTTGCCTGGTGAATGTATAAGAATAAAAAGAAAGCTGAAGGTTGTGGACATAAGTTTCTAAAATTGACTCTATGCTCAAATATTCCAAAAGTTAATTGTGTGGAAAACAGCTGGTAGTTTAATGCTTTTTATAACTTTGTTACATTAATTAGTTGTTGGTTCTAAAAGTAGAATTTAGCATACCATAGTTATTTGTGCTTAATAAACTTAGCTCCACCAGGGAGAAGGTTGGTGACAATATAGGGAAAGTGAAACTAATATTTTTATAAAATCCCATCTGTGTAAGAACACAGCCTTAGGGCTTTTGTTCTTAGGGTATAAACTAGTGTTGTCTGACTGCTGATTCCCAGAGGCTAAAGGATAAACCATGCCTGCTGTCTTTTCACCAAGCTGCCCATTAATTCTCATGCAGTGTTTTGCAATCACTATTCAGCGTAACTTCCCTGGTGGCTCAGACGGTAAAGAATCTGCCTGCAATGCAGAAGATGTAAGAGACATGAGTTCTATCCCTGGGTCAGGAAGATCCCCTGGAAGAGGAAATGGCAACCCACTCCAGTCAATTCTTGCCTGGAAAATTCCACAGACAGAGGACCCTGGTGGGCTACAGTCCATGGGGTCGCGTAGAGTTGGGCATGACTGAGTGACTAACACTTTCATACACAGTGTAGCAGAGGTTAGCCCAAAGTGCTGTGGATACAGAGAAGGGAGCCCTGGACTGCGCTGCAACTTTGGGAGAGCTTCCCTGTGGAAACTACATTTGGTGAGCTGGATCTTGAAGGAAGATCTCGTTTATTTGACAGGTGAAGAAGAGGAAATGTTTCAAAAGAGTAGAATATACCAAAACTTTTGATAGATTTCTCTTGACTGTATAATCAAACTAAACATCTTAACTTTCGGTTAGAAGCTTTTCATAGTGCGACTGTTTCAGGCTCTTTTCTTTCTTGTGCTGTGTTAGTTTTGCCAGCCTGCTGTATAATTTTCCCAGATGCTTTCCTGCTTCCCCACTGTTTGACCTTCCACATCCATACCTGTTACCTGTTCTAACCATCTTTCAGAATCTTAGGACAAAACCTACTTATTCTGGGAGCTTACCCTAAAGTCATCTCTTAAGTAATTAGCAACTTTATTCTGTTATTCCTCCATGACTTATTGTCATTGTTATACATTTGCCATGTTAAATTTTTTATATATACATTAACTTCCCAGATAAGTGCTACTTGAAGAAAAGGTTGCCTTCCCCTCTTGGTAGTCTCCATGCCTTTAAAATAATTTATATGAAGCACAAGCTGAAATCAAGGTTGCCAGTCAATAACCTTAGATACTCAGAAGATACCACCCTTGTGTTACAAAGTGAAAAAGAATTAAGGAGCCTCTTGATGAAAGTGAAAGAGGAGAGTGAAAAAGCTGGCTTAAAACTCAACATTCAGAAAACTAAGATCGTGGCATCCAGTCTCATCACTCCATGGCAAATAGATGGAGAAACAATGGAAACAGTGACAGACTTTATTTTGGGGGGTTCCAAAATCACTGCAGATGGTGACTGCAGCCGTGAAATCAAAGGACACTTGTTTCTTGGAAGAAAAGTTATGGCCAACCTAGACAGCCTATTAAAAAGCAGAGACGTTACTTTGTCAACAAAAGTCCGTTTGGTCAAGGCTATGGTTTTTCCACTGGTCATGTATGGATGTGAGAGTTGGACTATAAAGAAAGCTGAGTGCTGAAGAATTGATGCTTTTGAGCTGTGGTGCTGGAGAAGACTCTTGAGAGTCCCTTGGACTGCAAGTAGATCCAACCAGTCCATCCTAAAGATCAGTCCTGAATATTCATTGGAGGGATTGATGCTGAAGCTGGAGCTTCAATACTTTGGCCACCTGATGAGAAGAACTGACTCAATTGGAAAAGACCCTGATGCCAGGAAAGATAGAAGGCAGGAGGAGAAGGGGATGGCAGAGGATGAGACAGTTGGATGGCATCACTGACTCGATGGAAATGAGTTTGAGCAAGCTCCGGGAGCTGGTGATAGACAGGGAAGCCTGGCAAGCTGCAGTCCAGGGGGTTGCAGAGTTGGACACAGCTGAGTTACTGATCTGATAATACATTGATTGGCTGAGTCGTCTTAAAGATTTTTCTTCTCTTAATCCTATTGGCAATATGATGTGGGCTATCTATGTATGTTTGTGTTATTGCATCAGAAGGCCTTTGAATGAAAGGTGATATCTTGCCCCACAGCTCTCTTGACTACAATTTTTTTTTTTTCTGGGACCTGTTTGTCCGCATTCTCACTTAGTGCATGGGCAGTGTGGCATGTCAGCACCATTCCAAGACCAGAAACAAATATTCATGGAGTTTTGTTCTGTTTTGTTTTCTGAAAATGTATTTGGAACTATTCTGTTAAATGTGTTTAGTGAAAGCCACTTTGTATAACTTAGGTTTTGTTGTTGAAATTATCACTAAGTAAGTATCCATTGAAAGTTTTCATATTTCTTGAGATACTCATTCAAGTTGTAGAGAGGGAGTTTTTGACATGATTGTGTCTTGAGAATAAGGTCATATTTTGTTCACTGAGAAAAGTATAGATCATGTCAACCTGCCATTTTTTTAGTTGAAATGGTAAAATTCTATTAAGCCAGGAAGTTAGTTTACCTTCGAGTAGAAGGAATGTGTTGACAGTGTTCTGTGTGTAACTTGTTCAGCATCAGTGTTATGGAAACAGGAAGTTGAAATCATGTTACTAACTTATACATGGATAGTAGATCCTCTGTTATTTTCTTAGAGTTCCAGGTACACGGACTGCTCTATCTGTTCCTGTCATCCTCATTCTTAATCTTGGCAGTTCACATTTATCAGATATGTTAAAAGTTTGACCATCTGTAAAACTAACATACAGAGATTGCTCGTTTCTTTTTCTTTTTAAAAAGTCTTTCGTTTGTGGCTGCACTGGGTCCTCATTGCTTTGCATGAGCTGTTGCGGCAAGTGGGGCTCCTCTTTATTGCAGTGTGTGGGCTTGTCATTATGGTCGTTTCTCTTGTTGCAGAGCACAGGCTCTGGATGCGCGGGCTTCAGGAACTGCAGTTCCTGGGCTCTAGAGCACAGGATCAGTAGTCGAGGCACACGGGCTTAGGTGCTCCACAGCACTCGAAGTCTTCCCCTGCCAGGGATTGAACCCGCCTGCACTGGCAGGCGGACTGTCATCCACTGTGCCTCCAGCACTGTTGATTGCTTGTTCTGTACATTTTGCAAAGCCTTTATCAAAGGGGTTATGCAGTAGAGCCTCCAGTGAAGCCTTATTATCTTTTGGAAAAGTCTGACTTTGAATAAAGCAGATTATGTGAAGGGCCAACCCTACCCGTGGCCTGGAGTTTGGCCCGTTTTATCTCCCTACCAACTATTGGCAGCAAGGAAGCTGATAGTTGGTAAGAAAGAAGAGTCAGTGAGGGGAGTAGGAACTTATTACTCTCTTTCGCAGGGATTTCCTCTAAATATCCTTTAACCATCACACTGAGGCCCTGTGACAACGTCTTAAAATGAATATGGATGAGATCATTGTATAGGGTAGGACAGGGCCCAGTTTGGCTCCAGAAACATTCAGTTTTGAATGTTAGTAACTGGTGTTCACTTAGCATTTTGCTCTGCATACTCTGCTATGTGCTTTGCAGAGATTATCCTATTTAATCCTTACAATAATCTTTGAAATAAGTATTCTAATTCTTACTTTACAGAGGCTAAGTGAGGTTCAGAGAAGGAGAGCAACTTGCCTACAAATACTAAAGCCTGGAGTTGCAAGGCAGCTTGTGGCTTGCACAACTGTATTTGGATAATGCCGGTGCATGATACACAGAAACAGTAAAAAAAAAAAAAAAAAGTTTTAAATATGGAAGAATTATTATATTTTGCATTTTTTATCTTAGCAAAAAGAAAATGCTAATCATTCTATTTGATAACAGGGATTTCTTCAGTTTTGCCTTTTTATTTTTTGGCTGCACCACCTGTCTAGAAGGATCTTAGTTTCCTGACCAGGGATTGAACCTAGGCCCTTGGCAGTGAAAATACAGAGTCCTCACCACTGGACCACCAGGGAATTCCCTAAATAACAGTTTAATAGAGATATAACTTATATGCCATATAATTTACCTATTTAAAATGTATAATTCAGTGGCTTTTAGGATATAAACAGAGTTGTGCATCCATCACCGTAACCAACTTTGGAACATTTTTATTACCTCCAAAAGAAGCCTGTACTCATTCATGCGGTATTCTTCCCTCCATGTCCCCCTGCCATTGGCAACCACTAATCTGCTTTTTGTCTCTGTGGATTTGACTCTTCTGCACATTTCTATAATGGCATGAAGTATGTGGTTTCTTATAACTGACTTCTTTCACTTAGTAGAGTGTAGAGTTCATCCCTGTTTTAGCATCAATCAGTATCTCCTTCTTTTTGTTACTGAATAATGTTCCATTGTATTGTTAATACTACATTGCAGTTATACACTTTATATACCTTTCAAAAGAATGCTGTTTTTTCCAGTGAGTTTTGTGTTGATCAGATTTGTGTGTGTGTGTGTGTGTGTGTGTGTGTGACAAAGAGAGAAAGAATAGAATTAGCAATCTCTGATCTCCCAGAAAGTAAGTACTGTCACCTAGAGCAGCCTTGCTGAATAAATAGTACCTCTTTGATGTAACTCAGTTTATCTATATAATCTTGAAATTTTTTGCCCCCTTTCTATTTCACTTAACATATAATGTATATAGAATAAGACATTATATAAGCAGATGGTATTACTGTGTTACTAGCCTTTCCTTTTTTTAAAGCCATTGTCGTCTTCAAGACTATTTGGAGATTATTGATGAAGATAATGTCCTTGATTTAGTGAAATAAAAAGAAAACTGATTGTTAAAGGTTTGTTAATAAAATGTGAATTTAACAAATTGATGCCCCTAATAATGTTCATAAATCTATAATATGCCTGATATTAAATAAGTAGAATACAGGCAGAATTTTTTTTAACACAGTAACCAGAATTCTTAATATTATGCAATTATTTTCATGGAAAGAAGAATTGTGATGACCAGCGATCTGTCTGTGAGCTTATCTATTTAATCTGTTCCCACCTCTTGTCAATGAACAGTCTTTGTGATGTGACATCAAGAGTATCAACTTGGAAACGGGGCTCCGCCACTTACTAGCTATGTGACTTGAGACAAGATTTTAAATTGCACTGAACTCTGATTTCTTTACCAAAAGTGAAAGCTATGTCCCAAGGTTTTTAAATGTTTACGTAAAACATTTAGTAAAAACCTGGCACAAAGGAAGCAGTCAATAAATGTGGTAGTTGCTGTATTAATGACCTGAGTTAAATAACAAAAAAGCGTTAAAGTTTGTCAAGTTGCACTCTGAGCTCTCTATCACTCAGTTGTCTCGGATAAGGGAAGTAATGAAGGCAGGTTTTATGACTTGGATACCAGGCAAATTCATTCACCCCTTTTTTATAAAAAATGTTTTCTTATTTTTTCTTTGATATTTGAATATGACTGACCTGTTTCTAGGGTAAGCCAACAAATTTGTCATTCAGGATTTTAAAAATCTGGGAGATTCATTCTGTAGGGGAGCACTCTCCTTTGACACTGTAACATGTTAAGTTTCTTTTGACATAGTTTTTGATCTGGAATTGTTCAGAGCGACTAATTTCTGTCATTGTCTGTGATCAGCTAGTGTGACATTTCATTCTTAGTTTCGTTGTAGCCAAACTACTATATTTGCAAATGCTGTGCTTCATTTTATTTTATGAATTATGCATATGTAAGAGTCTTGTCAAACTTCATCTTTTAGAAGTAGAAATTACCTCTTTAGCTAGCTACACACACACAGATACACACACCTACAAATATACACACCCCCCCACCAGTATATTAAACTTTTTAAGAGGGCAGTCTAGTTTAAAAAAAAACCCTAAGGTTGCTTTCAGTGATTGTTTTACTTTTTTCAAGATTCATGGCCAAGTTGTAATTTATCCTGGCCGAAAAGAGAAAACTCTGGGCAAAGACCAAATAAGGCCAATTGTCATGAAAGACCTAAAAAATGANAAAAAAAAACCCTAAGGTTGCTTTCAATGATTGTTTTACTTTTTTCAAGATTCATGGCCAAGTTGTAATTTATCCTGGCCGAAAAGAGAAAACTCTGGGCAAAGACCAAATAAGGCCAATTGTCATGAAAGACCTAAAAAATGAGATTAGACTTAGCTAAGTCAACTTCACAGGGGTTTACAGTGGAATTTCAAACATTATCTTGGGGAAGTCTGGAGAAAAGAACATTTTACTTTGACTTTTCTATTTTTCATTGTGCTGTGCAAGAGAAAAGGCTTCTTTAGAAACACTCATCTCTACTGGAGCCAACAGAAATAACTAATTTTTTCAGGTGTAGCTGTAACGCAGTGTACATTAGGAAATACGTGTGTGTGTGTATTTAAAACCCATACTTTAGCTGTGATGAAACTTTCATTATGACTGTAATTTATCTGTAGGATCCTGTACTTGTAGTCTATCAGTGATTAAGCTTGTGGACTCTGGAGTCAGATTACCTGGGTTCACATTTCAGCTCTGCCTCTGGCTGACAAGTGTCAGCAGAAGAGCAGCACAGTGTTGTGGGGGTAACTGGTATGAGCCATATGAAGTACTTAACATAGTAACTGTTTTCATCATCATTATCACCACCCTTACCACCGCCATACTAAGAATATAATTTTATTTTTATTTTATTCTAGTTTATCGTTTAGTGATGAGCTCTCAAAGATAGAAACCAGAGGATAGTTTTTACACAGCATCATAATGAGTTTCTTTTTAATCAGATTAAGGAAGGACTTTGACTGTGGTAATTATTACCAGGAGTTTGAATCATTTTTCCCTTATACAAAGCCACTGGCTATAATGTAATATTTATCTACATCATGATATAGAAGGTCCATAATTATTAAAAAACTAGGACATTGGAGAAGTGAGGGGACTGATTGAAGCATGTATTGGGACTTCCCTGGTAGTCTAGTAGTTCAGACTTGACCTTCCAATGCAGGGGGTACAGGTTCAATCCCTGGTTGGGGAGTTTTGTGCGTGCTAAGTTGCTTTAGTCGTGTCTCACTCTATTGACTGTAGCTCACCAGGGTCCTCTGTTCATAGTATTCTCCAGGCAAGAATACTGGAGTGGATTGCCTTGCCCTCCTCCTTCCCAACCCAGGGATCGCACCCACGTCTCTTAGATCTCCTGCATTGGCAGGTGGGTTCCTTACCACTAGTGCCACCTGGGAAGCATTAGATCCCATGTACCTTGTGGCCAAAACATAAAACAGAAGCAATATTGTAACAGGTTCAATTAAAAGACTTTTAAAATGGCCCACATCAAAAAAAGAAAAAAATCTTGAAGCATGTATTAAAATTTTGGGCCCTGATGTTGCTTTAGATATTAATCTCTGTGCCAGGATAACATTACCTGCTGTATTGTAAAGTGTAAAAATAACACTGCCTAACTTTTGGTAGGAGTCTATATAGCTTACAAAGTCTTCTCCACATACACTTCGATTCTCACATATCACCCTGTGATAGAGTGCTTTTTGCATTTTCTCTAGTAGACTATCATCTTGAATTTATTATTGGATAACCAGAAGAACTATATTAGAATCCTGTAATAGATTCCTAGAGCAGGGTTACAGAGGTACGACAGAGTTGTGTTCAAAATAACCTGGCTTACTTACTAAGGTTATCTGGATTCCTATTCTGATTTAATAGCATCCTTTTAGAATGTGGATAGTTTGCCTTATTATCCACTTATTTATTTCCTTATTAATTTTTTGAAAGAACTTGATTCGTTTGTTTATATTTCTGTTAAGAGATGATACAGGCTTCCACGGCCGGGACACCGGGGGAGACTTCCCTGGCGGGATGGTCCCCTGATGCCAGATGGAAGTGTTGTATTTTGCAAAAAGCACTGAAATAGCAGGAATTTGCTCAGAGACCATTTCTGTGCCGCAAGAAATAAAAGCATTGCAGCTGTGGAATGGGATAGAAACACGCCATCCAGGATTGGCTCATGTCAGAAATCAGGTGATATTCGCTGTTTGTCAAGAATATGTTGAGCTTGGAGATGAGCTCCTCCTGCTTCAGTCAGGAGACGAAATTGCCGTTATCCCTCCCATTAGTGAAGGGTAGTACTTTTGAGCCACCTGGAAAAGATATGAAGTTGAAGAGAAATCTAAAGATAAAATAAAATTCACACCTGAGAAACTTCAGTAGATGAAGTCTCACAGCTGGTGATTTCTCCACTCTGTGGTGCAATATCCCTATTTGTAGGGACTACAAGGAGTAATTTCAAAGGGGAAAAAGTCATTAGCTTTGAGTCTGAAGCATATCTACCAATGGCAGAAAATGGGATAAGAAAAATCTATAGTGACATTAGGCAGAAATGGCCAGTCAAACACATAGCAGCGTTTCATCGACTTGGCTTGGTTCCAGAAGCAAGCGTTATCATTGCTGTGTCCTCAGCCCACAGGGCTGCATCCCTTGAAATTGTGAGCTATGCCATTGATGCTTTAAAAGCCAGGGTGCCCATCTGGAAAAAGGAAATGTATGAAGAATCACCATCATCTTGGAAAAGAAACAGAATGCTTTTGGGCAACTAGTGATTAAACCACTTAGGTTTTTAGAGCCCTAAAATTTAAACTTGGTAAATTCTTGTCTTTGATCATATTTCCATTCTTCTTCTCTAGAAGATAGTTTAATGAAGCTGATCTCTTATACCAGTGGAACAAAAGAGGCGAAAAGAAAGCAAAATAAGTGAGTGTTTAGAACAAAGGCTTATATGGGAACTAGAAACAGAGGAAAGAAAAGCTTTAGGGGGAAAAATGGAAGAATAATTTGAATGTGAGGAATGATGCCTGTGGTGGACAAACAGTTCTATGACTGAGTTCCTGTTGTCATTTGACTCACACTGAGGGGTTGCCCCTCATCAGTGACTATCTCAGGCTGCACCTTCCGTCCCCCCTCCTGCCCCCGGCACCCTGTCCCTACCCTCTTGCCCCTATGCCCAGCAGTATTGTTGTCAGGGATGCATTTTGGGAATGTTGGCAGAACTGAAAGTTATAAAAAGTCCTTATCAGATACTCTTGATATATTTTTAGAATTTGTATCTTAAAAAAAAAAGCTAAATAAACATGATTTTAAAGGTTTTTAAAAAAGATGATACAGAACTGTGTAGGAATTTTATACACAGCTTGAGCTAGTGCATTGAAATATTTTAAACTTTTTACAATGTGCAGAAGTAATCAATATTTGGTAATTTGTTTAAAAAGAAAATGTACTAGTAACAACAACCTGAAGAAATTGCCAGGGAACAATCTCCATATGCGTAAAACTGGTAGCCCCAAAGAGTTTTTGGTGGGTGAATTATTTTAAACTTTAGTGAATCATTCAAACAGTTTCAAGTCAGAGAGAGAAGTTCCCTAATTCATTTTTACAGAACCAGTATAACACAGTATACCAAAACCTGGCAAAATATATGCATACACATGTGACCAGTAGGCTAATTTCAAGATGGATATTTGTCTAACTATATGAAAGTGTTAGTCACTCAGTCATGTCCAACTCTTTGAGACCCCGTGGACTGTAGCCCGCCAGGCTCCTCTGTCCATGGGATTTTCCAGGCAAGAATACTGACATGGTAAGCCATTTCCTCCTCCAGGGGATCTTGTCAACTCAGGGATGGAACCCGGGTCTCCCACATTGCAGGCAGACTCTTTACTGTCTGAGCCGCCAGGGAAGCCCATCTAACTGTATAAAGTACTGTTTATTGTCTCTTAGCTTTACAGGTCCTGTAGGCAGTGTGCATTTTCTCTTTTGATCCTCACAACACACCGTGGCAACTGATTTTTTTCCTTTTATGACTAAAGAGCATCTTTGTAGAGAGGCATCTCTGGAAGAATTAAGGNTACTGTTTATTGTCTCTTAGCTTTACAGGTCCTGTAGGCAGTGTGCATTTTCTCTTTTGATCCTCACAACACACCGTGGCAACTGATTTTTTTCCTTTTATGACTAAAGAGCATCTTTGTAGAGAGGCATCTCTGGAAGAATTAAGGGCTATATTTGCCCAGAAACACAGCTGTAAAGTGACAGCACCTGCCTTGGAGTTGAGTCTTTGACTTGAGAAAGTCCAGAGTCTTAACCTACATAAGAGATAAAAAGGAACCTTGAAGGAAAAAAAGAATCTGGAAGAATATTAAGTAGATAGCCTTTTATAGGATTACACTTGTGATAAGCAGGATTTTTGCTTTTCCCCCAGTACATTTAAGTATTAAAAAATTTAAAAACTATAGATTTATGCACTACACTTTCAGTCAGGAAGACTTTATAAGTTAGACCAGTGTGTGGTGCACTGCTGCTCCCCAAGACTTGCTGCCTGGTTGCTGACACAGCTTTTCCTTTTCTTTTAAAATGAGACTAGAAGGGTTCAGTTACTATAAAGAGAGCTTGAGTCAGTCAACAGAAGTGTTTCGCTTGCAGGTAATGAAGCTGTTTTAATGACAGAGTTTGAACGTATGCTGAGAATCTGGCTGTGAAGAATCCTTTTCCAAGGACTTCTTGCTGAGTCCCAGAGACCAGTGGCACAATCCTGGCTTGTTTCATGTGCATCAGTTCCTGAAAACATTTAAAATGCACTTTGGAAATTGGTAACAGTGGAAGTTATTGGTGATGGGGAACTATATAGAAAGGGGGATGGTGATGTTTTATATACTCTCGGAACACAGATATGTTCATATATTAATGTGTCCCCTAAAGTAGTATTTTTATTTTATTTTTGGCTGTGCTGGGCTGCACGCAGGCTTTCTCTCCTTGCAGTGCGAGGGCTTCTCATTGCAGTGGCTTCTCTTGTTACCAAGCACAGGCTGTAAGGCATGCGGGCGGGAGTAGTTGCTTTCATGGGCTCCAGAGCACAGGCTCTCTAGCTGTGGCCCACGGGCTTAGTTGCTCCATGGCACGTGGGATCTTCCTGGACCAGGGATCAAACCCACATCCCCTGTATTGGCAGGAGAATTCTTATCCACTGCGTCACCAGGGAAGTCCTCCAGGGGAAAAAAAAAAAAAACAAACACCATGGGAGCTTGTATAAAGGATTATGATTTTGACTCATTTTGTTCCCCAGTCACCCTAATTTTGTGCATGTGTATTCACCAAGATGTGCTGTGGCTAAAGATTTTCTTGCATTTTNGGGGAAAAAAAAAAAAAACAAACACCATGGGAGCTTGTATAAAGGATTATGATTTTGACTCATTTTGTTCCCCAGTCACCCTAATTTTGTGCATGTGTATTCACCAAGATGTGCTGTGGCTAAAGATTTTCTTGCATTTTGTTGCGTTTCATAGGAGGGGATGAAGGAAGGTTATTTTAGTGTTTGGTTTGGTCTCAGTCTCCTCCCCTTAGCTGCGCTCCTTTCACCTCTCTGGGAGAACAGTGCTCAGAGCTGAGGGAACTAGAGAATACTGAGTTAAAGACCTTTTCAAGTTTTGTTTCTCCTAGCATATGAACTTCTGCTCTTTAAACTTTTTATTGGAGTATAGCATAAACACAAGTATACACAGGCCGTAAGTGTACAGTTTGATAAATTTGCGTAACATGAACACACATATGTATCCAGCTTTTGCTTTTAGTTGAAGCTAAATGTTGTTTGCTGGTACTGATAGCCACACTAGATGATAGTATTTCATGCACTAGTCTTCTGAGAGGACTTATTCTTACTACAAGCAAAACAAAAAGGACTGCCTTGGCTATCCGGTGGTTAAGATTCCACGCTTCCAATGCAGAGGGCTTAGGTTTGATCCCTCGTCAGGGAACTAAGATCCCACATGTGGAGTGGCATGGCCACATTACAAAACAAAACAAAGCAAAAACCATGCTTCTGTCAGTGTAAGATTTCGGTAAGTCAGGCTCCCCACCTCCCCCACAGCAAACAGCTATAGTGAGATGCAATTTAACACTGTTACAGTGTGTACAGTGTGATTTGATTTGTATATGTGTATATGTATTTATTTGTGTGTGCATATATATATAT
>SJYV01014776.1:0-26490 GCA_006410875.1 Neotragus pygmaeus
ATAAGTTGATAGTGAAGGCTCATGATAAAAGTCAGTTAACAAAATGCATTCATAAAAGCTGAACAATTTACACTTATGTACATACTGTACTGACATATAGCACAAAACAGTTTTCTCCAGCCCCATTTTATTCTCCCAGACTGTTCTGGAGTCTGCCTTCATTTTATTCTCATCCCTTCCTAGCTCTGTTCTGGACAAACAAATCATTCAACTAACTATCTCTCTCATTTCTCAAATGTAGTCTTCACAGAAAGCATGTACTCTATTCTGGAATGAGGCAGAAAAATCTTATCTGACTTTCATGAACAAAATTTTTCTATTACTGCTTTCAGAACCTGACAAATTGTGAAACTAGTACTATCTATTTCTCTCTTTCTCAGTGAATCGATATTTTAGGACTTTATTTTAGGAAGCAAAAACAAACATAACAAAAACATATTTTAGCACTTTTGCTTCTTCCACTCTGCACACTAACCAAAGAATTGAAGTTTTTCTAGCAGTATTTTACTAAAAAATAAAATAAAGTTTCAGAAATGCCAAACTAGTTGGTCTCTCAATTTTCACTCATTCTTGATATCTTCTTCTGGAGCTAATTAAAATGAAAATGAAAGAGCATGGATGCTGGGAGTCAAAGAGGAGCTGAAGTGGGTAACTAATAAGAGTAGTTATTTATAATAAACGAGGGTGCCCTTCTGGTATCATATTTGACCTGTATCATCATGAGTGAAGGACATAGGCAATAATGAAAGCAGCACATTAAGAAATCTTAGGTGCAAGAAATCCAGAGGAAACCACAGGTCAAAGTGAAGTCTCATAATAAAGTCAGACAAGGATTCAGGATAGCAGGAATATATATCAAAACCTGATGAAAAAGGGATACTCGAGATATAAATATTTTTTTAAAAATGTCTGTACAGAAGTTACATGATGAAAACCATACCATACTAATGAACATAATCAAAGATGATATAAATAAATGGAGAGATGTATCTTGTTCATAGATTGGAAGAGTCTGCATACTAAAAGATGGCAATTCTCCCTAAAATGATATAACCAGTTTAATCTCTGTCACAGTCACACTGGGATTAGCAAATGTTACAGTACCATTTATTGAAAAGCCTTTCCTTCACTGAACTACTCTTGATCCTTTATAAAAAATCACTTGGGCATATTTGTATGATTGTATTTTGGGATTTTCTGTCTTGTTCCCTTGATCTGTGTTAGATAATAGGTTTATTATCAGAGGATTTATTCTTTTGATCTATCTCTCTGATAATCACATATAGTATTCATCACTATAACTGTAAGTTGTGCAGAAAGAATGACTCTAAACCTTACTCTCACAAGCAATATCAAAACTCATTTAATATGGTTGACATACTTAAAGATAAAATTGTAAAAATATGCAAATCTTAGAATAACACATCAGAGAAAATCTTTGACTTCTAAGTTCTGGCATAGAGTTCTTAGACTTGAAACCCAAAGTACGATCCATAAAAGGAAAAAGTGATATATTACACATTATCAAAACTAAAATTTTACTCTTTATAAGACCTTGTTAAAAAAATTAAAAGGCTATAGCATAAGGAAAAATTATTGTGAATAAATAGCTCATAGAAGACTAGTATCTGGATTATATGAAGAATTCTCATGTCAATAGTAACACAACAAATAATTCAATTAGAAAATGGGAAGAGACATGAAGAAACATTTCAGTTGAGAGGATCTAGAAGGGAAGTGAAGAAGTGAAGTGAAGTCGCTCAGTTGTGTCCAACTCTTTGGGATCCTATGGACTGTAGCCCACCAGGCTCCTCCATGCATGGGATTCTCCAGGGAAGAATACTGGAGTGGGTTGCCATTTCCTTCCCCAGGGGATCTTCCAGACCCAGGAATCGAACCCAGGTCTCCCACATTGCAGGCAGATGATTTAATCTCTGAGCCACCAGGGAAGCCTGAGAGGATCTAGAGAGAGGATCTAGAGATGGCAACTAATCACAATTAAAAATATTCAACATTAACCTTTAGAGAAATGCATTGTGGTTAAAACCACAATGAGAATTTTCAATAAACCTATCAGAATATCTAAAATAAAATATAGTCACAATAGCAAATACTTTCAAGAATGTGGCGAAACGGAATCATTTATACATTGCTGGTAAGAACATGTAAAAATACAATAATTCAGAATATATTCATCAATTTCTTACAAAACTAAATACATAACTACCCAGCAACTACACTTTTAAGTATTTATTTCAGAGAAGTACTACTTACTTACTTTGAAACAAAAATATGAATATGTATAGCAGTTTATTTTTAATAGCAAAAAATTGCAGTCAGCTCAGATGTCTTTCAGTGAGCAAATGGTTAAACAAACTGTTACATCCATCTTTCAAAATATTAACCCAAAATAAAGGAAATGAACACTTGCTTCACTCAGCAACTTGACTAAATATCCAGAGAATTACTAAATGATAAAATTATTCTATCAATTTCAAAAGATTCATATGGTATGATTCTATTTATATAACATTCTTGAAATGACAAATTATAAAAATGGAAAACAGATCAGTGGTTGTCAGAAGTTACAAAGGATAAAGTTGAGAGAAAAATGGATGTAGGTACAAAAGGGAAATTTTAGTGTTCCTGTGATGATGGAAGTAGTCTTTATCTTGACTGAATAGATTTCAATAACCTGGTCATGAAATTATACTATTTTTTAAAAGACATTACCCATGGAGAAAACTGGGAAAAGTGTACATAGTATGTCTCTGTATTATTTCTTACAATTGTCTGTGAATCTACATTTATCTCAAGATGAAAAGCTTAGTCAAATATTAAAAAATATATATATCCAAAACAAGAAGGTAGAATATAATTTATTTACACATTGAACATCTTTTTGGTAGAACATTTGAAGAACTAGATTTCAACAGAACCCCATAATTCTATTTATCATAGGCTCAATCAGAGATAAGTATACAAGGATGAGTGCTGTTTCTTTCTTTAACATTATCTGGATGAGCCTTTCTCAGGGTTCTATTTGAGATACCTCAGAAGTCTAGGAGGTTTATATGTACAATAAAGTGAAAATGTTAGTAGAGAGTGATTTCCAAATTTTTATTTAATTGAAACATAAAAAGAGGTTGATTAGCAATGGTGACTGTAAGGCAAATCATACAGGCTAAAGATTGAAGACATTATCTGGACTGTCCAAGTATAGGGCAAAATTTTACCATACAAGAATATCAGGTTGTAAGGTATCAACACTAAGGGAAGCCCAAAAGTGCAAGCCACACTGTTAAAATCCAGCTTAATTATGTGTATGCTGAGTTGAACACATACCTCAGAAGGAAATAAGAGTGAAAGCTAAGTGAAATAAAAACTGAAAAGAATTTTGAAATATGGGCATAGGTTATTCAGCAGAAGTTATCTCAGTCAGGTCCCAGAGTCCAAGGGCTATATGTATCTGGAAGCTGAGCTTGGTATAAATAAATGACACTATCCATTTGTAATCTAAAATTACAACATTGATGATGATATTAATATTAATAGCAACTATCTTTAAATGAACATTTAGTGTATATGAAGCATTGTGATAAATTAATGCCTTTAGTTCATATCAGTGACAGTGTGATAAGTACTTACCTTTAATTCAGACCTATTATTGTAACAGTAAAGAGCTATAGAGACGAACTTGCCTAGGGTGAAGGAATCAGTAGATGTGTAGAATCTCATAAGTAAACATTCTAATAGCTAGTCAGGAAATATGAAATCCAAGTTAGTCATTGTTTGTGATGAAAGTGGTTAAATGTTGGATATGTGCAGAAATATGGTCAACCACTGTCTTTATTTCAATCATATATATAGCAAAAATCTTTATGATTTTTAATTATGGAAATTCAAGGAATGAGAAATAGCTCTTTTAAATTAGAATCCTGTACTTATTTTAATGTAATGTACTAGTGACACAACTTTGAGAAAGACAGACTCTCTGAATCCCAGTTTTCTCGTGTGTCTAGAGGATGTAATAGCACTTACACGTTTGTTGAGATCATTCATGTAAATATTTAATTACCACTGTCACCACCACCATCATCATCTTTGTTTATTCTTACCCTTTGCATTATCTTCTTTTTATAACATCATAATTTCTATCAAGCATTATAGCTTTAGGTTAAATCCTATTGTCCTTTTAAAATTTCCTCTGTATAATTCAGTTCAGTTCAGTTCAGTTCGATCCTTCAGTCATGTCTGACTCTTTGCGACCCCATGTACTACAGCATAGCAGACTTCCCTGTTCATCACCAACTCCTGGGTTGCTCAAACTCATGTCCATCAAGTCAGTGATGTCATCCAACCAGCTCATTCTCTGTTGTCCCCTTCTCCTCTGCCTTCATTCTTTCCCAGCATCAGGGGCTTTTTCTCAGTGAATCAATTTTTTGCATCAGGTGGCCAAAGTATTGGAGCTTCAGCTTCAGCATCAGTCCTTCCAATGAATATTCAGGATGTATTTCCTTTAGGATTGACTGGCTTGATCTTCTTGCAGTTCAAGAGACTCTCAAGAGTTTTCACCAACACCATAGTTCAAAAGCATCAATTCTTTAGTGCTCAGCTTTCTTTATGGTCCAACTCTCACATCCATACATGACTACTGGAAAAACCATAGCTTTGATGACATGGACCTTTGTTGGCAAAATTATGTATATGCTTTCTAATATGTTGTCTAGGTTTGTCATAGCTTTTCTTCCAAGGAGCAAGCATCTTTTAATTTCATGGCTGCAATCACCAACTGCAGTATTTATGTCTATATATTTAGGTCTTCACTTATCATGAACAAAAAAAGTCTCACATTTTTATATCATCATTCACTGAAAATATGAGTTTCCTAAAAGCAAAATTACCAACAACCTGGTATCCAAATTAAATATTAATTTCTTTTGAATTGTTACAATAGGAGTAGCACATTATTAAATATAATAATTAAGACGCTGTCAAGATCTTGGATACTTCTTCTTTCCAGTTATAATCACTGATGTTCTGACTTCTAACATACAAGGATGGAGTGAAGACTGTTGCTCTGATGATGAGATGAAAGGTCATAGAAACTAGTGATTTCTAGAGTCATTGTTTGGGAAATTGTAATGGTTTCTGCAGACCTGGAAAGCTTCTACTCAAAGTGTCAGTTGAATATTTGCTTGTTGGTCATTGCAAAACTTCAATATAATTGCTGGTGAATAAAAAGCAAGGAGTTGATGGACTGGATTTCAGGAAGCAGGGAATGTTCAAGAGTGACTGGCCATAGCAGCTTTGATTCACAAAACTTGTAGCATGATTTAAAAAAAAAAATGGGAGGAAGATTTAGACTATTATCTATTAAGGCAAAAAAGGGCTACAGACATCTAAGGACTCCTGTTCCTTATATTTGTTGAAGTCTTTCCTAGTTTCTCTCTATTTTCTGTGTTAGACAACTATTTTAAAACTCTTTTCAGAATTTCACAAAAAAACATGACTTTTTTCTCAAATTCAGAATTCCTGTGATTTCCACTACAAAAATTTTACTTTAATTATGCATCATTATTGTAGTAAGCAGAATAATGGTCCCCCACAGATTTCCATATCTTAATCCCCAGAATCTGTGATTATGCAACTTTATATGGGAAAAGGGACTTTGCTTATCCAACTAAGTCAAGGATCTTGAGATGGGGGATTAACTGGGATAAAGCAGATCTGCTTAATATATCCACAAAATCTTTATAAGGGGAGGAAAGAAAAGGATACAAAAGAGTTAGCCAGAGAAGAAGATGGGATGGTGGAAAAGAAGTAGAAATGATGAAGAACTATGAGTCAAGGAATCAAGGCAGCAGCTAGATGCTGGAAAAAGGAAATAGTTTTTCCTCTAGAGTCTCCAGAAAGCAAGTAATCCATTTTATAGTTCTGATTTCTGGATCTGAATGATAGTACATTTATATTGTTAGAACACTCTTTGGTAATCTTCTACAGCAGTGATGGGAAAATGATAGATTGTGGTACCTAGAGGGAGATAAAGCTGTAATAAATATCTGAAAATATAGAAGTGACTATGGAATTGGCAATAGGCAGAAGTTGGTAGAGTTTTTAAGAAGACAATAGGAAAAATCTTAGTAATCTATGTGTAAATCTATATAAAATATACATATATGTATATTTATATATGTATATACATATATAATAATATATGCAATTATTATATCATATTCAGATTACAATAGGCACTAGACATTTCTCTATATATTTTTCTAATACTTTAGTGAAATTATATAGTGTGAACATATATTTTAGCAATTTGAGTGCTGAATGTGTGACAGGCAGGTTTCTAAGAACTTCATATATAAAAATATAAATAAATATAATATATATATACTATATGTGTGTGAAGTATATTTTAATGAGTTTATCTATGTAGTATATGTGCTTAGCAGCTCAGTCATATACAAGTTTTTGTGACCCTATGGACTCTAGCCTGCCAGGCTCCTCTGTCCATGGAATTTTTCCAGGCAAGAATACTGGAGTGGGGTGTCGTTTCCTCCTCCATAGAATCTTCCCCACCCAGGAATCAAACCTGCATCTCCTGAGTCTCCTGCCTTGTAGGTGGATGCTTTACTGCTGAGCCATCAGGGAAGCCCCTTGTATATGTATGTTCTGTGCTAAACTGAGTCGCTCAGTTGTGTCTAACTCTTTGCAACCCCATGGACTGTAGCCTGCAAGGCTTCTCTGTCCATGGGGATTCCCCAGGCAAAATTACTAGAAAGAGTTGTTATGCCCTCCTCCAGGGAATCTTTCCAATCCAGGAATGGAACTGAGGTCTACCTCATTGCAGGTGGATTTTTTTATCATCTTAGCTACCAGGGAAGCCATGTATATGTCTATGTATATATATATTATATAGAATACATATATACACATATATAATTTGTTTTATAGATAATTTGTTTATATGTAGATTTATTTTTCCCTCAACTCTATGATAAAATGATTATTATATCCATATATTGCCTGAAGAAACTGGACTTAAGGGAATTGATTAATACATTTCAAGTCATACAGTCAGTTAGTACTGATGTCAGAAAATGAACCCCTATCTATTTGATTGCAGAGCTTGTGCTATCAACTACTATGTCATTCTGTGTTAATCATTATGCTTAATATACACATTTTAATTAATACTAAATAATCTTTACCTATAAAAATTCAAAACTCTACTTTAGATTGCTTAGTTCAAGAATGTGTGAGCATGTCATTATCACCTTGTACTGATTTTTATTTCAAGCTTATTGAACGTCTTAGTGAAATATTTAGAGAAATCTCCTTTAAAACTCCCTCACACAAGTACTTAAATTTTTTATTTAAAAATTCTGTAAAATCAGTTTTTGAAGCAGCAGCAGTTCACGTCTTAATGATTGTCTTCAGGCAAGCTCAGTCCTCTAGATCATGACTGAAAATAAGGCATCACTAAAAAGTGATTATAAGCAATCAAACTAATTCTCAGATTTTTAGCTTTTCTATCATTGATTTTTGAGAGTGAACCTGAGTCAATATTATGCAATTACTTGCTCTCTGGCAGAGGCATAAAATGTAATCACACAGCAAAACCAGTAAGTGAAAGAAATGTCAGGATTTGTGAGTGAATCCAGCTACTACTGCAAGCATCCATATCTCAGAGTGATTTTTTTCTTTTAATTATATTATATATGTGAATTATGCTATATAAATTGTTCTATTTAAGAATATGAATCAGAGAGGAAACAAATGATAGGATTAGAAATATTAGTATATATTTCCTGAGAATGTCAAGAATCTACCATAATGTATTTACCATTGAAAATAATTTAATAAAATAGTTAATATTTTTTAAACTTAATTTTACATCAGTGGGATGAATTCTTATAAAGAGAATAATAAGGACAAATGGCATATATATTTATATAGTCATCTGGTAAATGGTGTATATCATTGGATAGTCATTTATACACACTAATTATAAATATATTGCCACTTTTTGATTAACTGACCCATAAAAGCTATGGATTAGAAGCATTCTTGAAACTAAAATTTAGAGGCAAAACCTGACAAACTTGAAATAAACATACACACAATAGAAGCAATTTTACAGTAAAATTAGATTTTCCCTTTCTAGAAGTATTATGAGGATGTTTATGAATGCTGCAAAGAATGTGCTGTCCAGCGGCATGTTTCCTATTGTTAAGTTAAAAACTCCCCTTGACAGGAGCTGATAATGGTAATGAGTTAAATTAGTATGAAAATCCTCATGACAGTCAGCCACTGAAACTGTTCACATCATACTCTGTCACTCCCTGAGGTACAAATATACAGAAAAAATTACTCCAGAGAGAGTCCTTTTCACTGAATTCAAATTAAATACCATATAAATGGATAGCAGTTCCCACAAGAGAATCAATCTCTCAGCCGGATGATATTTTGAAATTTATCTCTGTAAAGAAATGCATTGGCTACTCCAAATACTCTAGACCATTCTTATCTCTTCCTTCTGTGAAAAATGGCCTTCTCTGGTATCTTACAATGTATATTTTCTTTGTATTTCTTCTTCTGCAGGACTTTCCTGGTGGCTCAGAGGGTAAAATGTCTGCTGCAATGCAGGAGACCCGAGTTCGATCCCTGAGTTCGAAAGATCCCCTGGAGAAGGAAAAGGCAACCCACTCCAGTATTCTGTTTATTTGAAAAAAATTGTAAATTCTTACAAAACTGAGTCTTCTCTACATCTCCAAGTGCATCTTTGCCCATTGTCATGGAAAGTATTTTGAACATAAATGTTACTCAACAAGTTTTTGCATTGATTGGTTGATAAAGTCTATAATTATTGATTACAGACATTGATATAATCATTGATTGGTTGATAATGCCTATAATGTTTATAATAAAAATGAAGAATAAATAATAAAATAGAATATTTTATTATAAAATAGAAAATTTATTTCTATATAAAATAGAAATAAAAAATAAAATTGCTTAATATTAGGAGAATTATAATATACACCAGTAGGNTTTATAATAAAAATGAAGAATAAATAATAAAATAGAATATTTTATTATAAAATAGAAAATTTATTTCTATATAAAATAGAAATAAAAAATAAAATTGCTTAATATTAGGAGAATTATAATATACACCAGTAGGCAACTATTGAGAAATGTTAGATATAAGATTAATCTAAAAGTATAAATCCAGCAAAATTGACCTTGGCATTTGTTGCATATGTCAGGTTTCCAACTCTTACCTCATGCTGTGAATAGAACAGTTAAGAGATTTGAAGATTTGAAATCACAGCAAAATCTACATTTACTAAAAATCAAAACTCTCAACTTCCCTGCGAAGTGTTCAAGCACCAACATTTCATCATTTAACCCTTTTAACAGTTATGCCAAACAATTTCACACAAGGGAAACAAGTACAATTTCCTATAAGGATTAAAAAAAATTTATGATATTAAGCAGCATAAACTATTATCTAAATGGAAATTCTTGCATTCTTGCATGAAATGGTCTAGGGCATACTTATAAAAACATAAAATATCTTAAATACATATGTCAATTATCCAATAAAATATGAAACAATAAATCTTGAATAAGTTGACTTTTCTTTCATAAACTAGCCATTAAAGAAAATCTTTATAATGATTTTCTGGATCTTTTTAAATTAATTAATTTTGTATTGAAGCATAATTACTTTACAGAATTTTGCTGTTTTCTGTCAAACATCAACATGAATCAGCCATAGGTATACATATATCCCCTCCCCTTTGAACCTGCCTCCCATCTCATTCACCTTCCACCCCTCTAGGTTGATACAGAACCCATGTTTGTGTTTCCTGAGCCATACAGCACATTCCCATTGGCTATATACTTTAAATATGGTAATGTAAGTTTCCATGTTACTCTTTCAGTACACCTCACCCTCTCCTCCCCTCTCCCCATGTCCATAAGTCTATTCTCTCTGTTTTTCCACTGCTGGTCTGTAAATAAATTCTTCAGTACAACTTTTCTAGATTCTGCATATATGCATTAGAATAAGAGATTTATCTTTCTCTTTATGACTTNTCATTGCAGGTGGATTTTTTTATCATCTTAGCTACCAGGGAAGCCATGTATATGTCTATGTATATATATATTATATAGAATACATATATACACATATATAATTTGTTTTATAGATAATTTGTTTATATGTAGATTTATTTTTCCCTCAACTCTATGATAAAATGATTATTATATCCATATATTGCCTGAAGAAACTGGACTTAAGGGAATTGATTAATACATTTCAAGTCATACAGTCAGTTAGTACTGATGTCAGAAAATGAACCCCTATCTATTTGATTGCAGAGCTTGTGCTATCAACTACTATGTCATTCTGTGTTAATCATTATGCTTAATATACACATTTTAATTAATACTAAATAATCTTTACCTATAAAAATTCAAAACTCTACTTTAGATTGCTTAGTTCAAGAATGTGTGAGCATGTCATTATCACCTTGTACTGATTTTTATTTCAAGCTTATTGAACGTCTTAGTGAAATATTTAGAGAAATCTCCTTTAAAACTCCCTCACACAAGTACTTAAATTTTTTATTTAAAAATTCTGTAAAATCAGTTTTTGAAGCAGCAGCAGTTCACGTCTTAATGATTGTCTTCAGGCAAGCTCAGTCCTCTAGATCATGACTGAAAATAAGGCATCACTAAAAAGTGATTATAAGCAATCAAACTAATTCTCAAATTTTTAGCTTTTCTATCATTGATTTTTGAGAGTGAACCTGAGTCAATATTATGCAATTACTTGCTCTCTGGCAGAGGCATAAAATGTAATCACACAGCAAAACCAGTAAGTGAAAGAAATGTCAGGATTTGTGAGTGAATCCAGCTACTACTGCAAGCATCCATATCTCAGAGTGATTTTTTTCTTTTAATTATATTATATATGTGAATTATGCTATATAAATTGTTCTATTTAAGAATATGAATCAGAGAGGAAACAAATGATAGGATTAGCAATATTAGTATATATTTCCTGAGAATGTCAAGAATCTACCATAATGTATTTACCATTGAAAATAATTTAATAAAATAGTTAATATTTTTTAAACTTAATTTTACATCAGTGGGATGAATTCTTATAAAGAGAATAATAAGGACAAATGGCATATATATTTATATAGTCATCTGGTAAATGGTGTATATCATTGGATAGTCATTTATACACACTAATTATAAATATATTGCCACTTTTTGATTAACTGACCCATAAAAGCTATGGATTAGAAGCATTCTTGAAACTAAAATTTAGAGGCAAAACCTGACAAACTTGAAATAAACATACACACAATAGAAGCAATTTTACAGTAAAATTAGATTTTCCCTTTCTAGAAGTATTATGAGGATGTTTATGAATGCTGCAAAGAATGTGCTGTCCAGCGGCATGTTTCCTATTGTTAAGTTAAAAACTCCCCTTGACAGGAGCTGATAATGGTAATGAGTTAAATTAGTATGAAAATCCTCATGACAGTCAGCCACTGAAACTGTTCACATCATACTCTGTCACTCCCTGAGGTACAAATATACAGAAAAAATTACTCCAGAGAGAGTCCTTTTCACTGAATTCAAATTAAATACCATATAAATGGATAGCAGTTCCCACAAGAGAATCAATCTCTCAGCCGGATGATATTTTGAAATTTATCTCTGTAAAGAAATGCATTGGCTACTCCAAATACTCTAGACCATTCTTATCTCTTCCTTCTGTGAAAAATGGCCTTCTCTGGTATCTTACAATGTATATTTTCTTTGTATTTCTTCTTCTGCAGGACTTTCCTGGTGGCTCAGAGGGTAAAATGTCTGCTGCAATGCAGGAGACCCGAGTTCGATCCCTGAGTTCGAAAGATCCCCTGGAGAAGGAAAAAGCAACCCACTCCAGTATTCTGTTTATTTGAAAAAAATTGTAAATTCTTACAAAACTGAGTCTTCTCTACATCTCCAAGTGCATCTTTGCCCATTGTCATGGAAAGTATTTTGAACATAAATGTTACTCAACAAGTTTTTGCATTGATTGGTTGATAAAGTCTATAATTATTGATTACAGACATTGATATAATCATTGATTGGTTGATAATGTCTATAATGTTTATAATAAAAATGAAGAATAAATAATAAAATAGAATATTTTATTATAAAATAGAAAATTTATTTCTATATAAAATAGAAATAAAAAATAAAATTGCTTAATATTAGGAGAATTATAATATACACCAGTAGGCAACTATTGAGAAATGTTAGATATAAGATTAATCTAAAAGTATAAATCCAGCAAAATTGACCTTGGCATTTGTTGCATATGTCAGGTTTCCAACTCTTACCTCATGCTGTGAATAGAACAGTTAAGAGATTTGAAGATTTGAAATCACAGCAAAATCTACATTTACTAAAAATCAAAACTCTCAACTTCCCTGCGAAGTGTTCAAGCACCAACATTTCATCATTTAACCCTTTTAACAGTTATGCCAAACAATTTCACACAAGGGAAACAAGTACAATTTCCTATAAGGATTAAAAAAAAATTTATGATATTAAGCAGCATAAACTATTATCTAAATGGAAATTCTTGCATTCAATAAAAAATTATGAAATGGTCTAGGGCATACTTATAAGAACATAAAATATCTTAAATACATATGTCAATAATCCAATAAAATATGAAACAATAAATCTTGAATAAATTGACTTTTCTTTCATAAACTAGCCATTAAAGAAAATCTTTACAATGATTTTCTTGATCTTTTAAAATTAATTAATTTTGTATTGAAGCATAATTACTTTACAGAATTTTGCTGTTTTCTGTCAAACATCAACATGAATCAGCCATAGGTATACATATATCCCCTCCCCTTTGAACCTGCCTCCCATCTCATTCACCTTCCACCCCTCTAGGTTGATACAGAACACATGTTTGTGTTTCCTGAGCCATACAGCACATTCCCATTGGCTATATACTTTAAATATGGTAATGTAAGTTTCCATGTTACTCTTTCAGTACACCTCACCTTCTCCTCCCTCTCCCCATGTCCATAAGTCTATTCTCTCTGTTTTTCCACTGCTGGTCTGTAAATAAATTCTTCAGTACAACTTTTCTAGATTCTGCATATATGCATTAGAATAAGAGATTTATCTTTCTCTTTATGACTTCACTCTGTATAATATGTTCTAGGTTCATCCACCTCAAGAGAGCTGACTCAAATGTGGTCCTTTTTATGGTTGAGTAATATTCCATTGTGTATATGTACCACACTTCTTTATCCATTCATCTGTCAATGGACATCTAAGTTGCTTCCGTGTTCTAGCTAATGTAAATGGTGCTGCAATGAACAGCGGGATACATGTGTCTTTTTAATTTTTGATTTCTTAGTGGTATATACCTAGGAGTGGGATTGCTGGGCCATATGGTGGTTTTATTCCTAGTTTTTTAAGGAATCTCCAAACTGTCTTCTATAGTGGCTGTATCAATTTACATTCTCACCAACAATGCAAGAGCATTCCGTTTTCTCCACACTGTCTCCAGCATTCATTTTTTGTAGACTTTTTGATGATGGCCATTCTGACCGGTGTGAGGTGATATCTCATTGTAGTTTTGATTTGCATGTCTCTAGCAATGAACAATGTTTAGTATCTTTTCATGTGTTTGTTAGCCATCTGTATGTCTTCTTTGGAGAAATATCTGTTTAGGTCTTTTCCCTACTTTTTGGTTGGGTTGTTTGTTTTTCTGGTATTGAGTTGTATGAGCTGTTTGTATATTTGGGAAATTAATTCTTTGCCACTTGTTTCATTTGTTATTATTCTCTCCAGTTCTTAGGATTGTCTTTTCACCTTGCTTATAGTTTCCTTTGCTGTGCAAAAGCTGTTAAGTTTAATCAGGTCCCACTTCTTTATTTTTGTTTTTATTTCCACTGCTCTAGGAGGTGTGTCATAGAGGATCTTGCTTTGATTTATGTCATTGAGTGTTCTGCCTCTGTTTTTCTCTAAGAGTTTTATAGTTTGAGTCTATCTTTGTGTGTGGTGTTAAAAAATGTTCCAATTTCATTCTTCTACATGTAGCTGTCCACTTTTCCCAGCACCATTTATTGAAGAGACTGTCTTTTACTTATTGTATATTCTTTCCTCCTTTTTCAAAAATAAGGTACTCATAGGAGCATGGATTTATTTCTGGGCATTCTATCTTGTTCCATTGGTCTATATTTTTGTTTTTGTGCCAGTACCAAACTGTCTTGATGACTACTATAGTACAAAGTATAGCTTTGTACTATAATCTGAAGTCAGGAAGGTCGATTGCTCCAGCTCCATTCTTTCTTTCTCAAAACTGCTTTGGTTATTTGGGGTCTTTTGGGTTTCCATATGAATTGTTAAATTTTTTGTTCTTGTCCTGTGAAAAATGTCATTGGTAATTTGATAGGGATCACATTGAATCTGTAGATCACATTTGGTAGTATAGTCATTTTCACAATACTGATTCATCCTACCCAGGAACACCTCTCCATTTGTTATGTCATCTCTGATTTCTTTCATCAGTGTCTTGTACTTTCCTATGTACAGTTATTTTGTCTCCTTTTCTAGATATTTTATCCTTTTGTTGAAATGATGAATGGGATTGATTCCTTAATTACTCTTTCTTATTTTTCATTGTTCAGTTCAGTTCAGTCGCCCAGTCGTGTCCAACTCTTTGCAACCCCATGAATCACAACACACCAGGCCTCCCTGTCCATCTCCTGGAGTTCACTCAAACTCACGTCCATTGAGTCGGTGATGCCATCCAGCCATCTCATCCTCTGTCGTCCCCTTCTTCTCCTGCCCCCAATTCCTCCCAGCATCGGGGTCTTTTCCAATGAGACAACTCTTCACATGAGGTGGCCAAACTATTGGAGTTTCAGCTTTAGCATCAGTCCTTCAAAAGAACACTTAGGACTGATCTTCTGGGACTGTAATTTTCCCAAAAGGAAAAGCAAACAAAAGAATAAATGTGCAAAAATAATGATAGGTTTTAAAAAATTAAAAATATAAAAAGAGAAAAGGAAAAAAGGAAAACTCCACAGAACTGTAAAAACCCAATGTAGAGGCAGAGGTTTATAACAACAACAACAACAACAACAAAAATGTGACTGAGGGAGAAAAAAAAAAATACTCAAAAGCTTGATTAGATTTCATAGTGCCAATAAAATTGACAACTACAACAAATCAGGCAAGGCCTGCAGGGGAGGCAAAAAATAAAAAAAAAAGAAAAGAAAAATAAATACAAAAGAATCTGTAGAACAAGTCAAAGCATAAGAATAATAAATGTTTTTCTTGAGTCAGTGCTTTCAGATTCCTTTCCCTTGTTGGGAGTCATGATCTACCTCACCTCCCTAGGATGCCCTCCAATAATGCACTGATCTCTGGCATTGTGGGGGCAGACAGATTCTAATCTGCTCCTACCCCTGTGTGTTCTAGCCTTCAGTGTCCACAGCCATCAGACAGAACTAGTGCTTTTGTGGGAGCTCTCAATGTTCTTTTGTATATTCTATAGACACAGAGTCTGCCTAATTGATCGTGTGGATTTAATCTGCAGCTTGTACAGCTGGTGGGAAGGTTTTCAGTCTTCTTCCTTAGTCACACTACCCCTGGGTTTCAACTGTGGTTTTATTTCCACCTCTGCATGTAGGTAGTCCACTGGGGTTTGCTCCTAAGGCTGCCCTAGAGGAACTGGGTTTGCCCCTGTGAAGGCCAGGTGTGGAGATGATGTAGCTGCTTTGGTCACAGGGATTCTGGCAGCACTAGGTATTCGGGGGAGTTGGAGGTGAGTTTTGCATGGTTCTATATATTCTTTTCCACTCCTCATGTACTCCTGTGCCAACAGGTGTGTCCTACATGTACTTCTGTGTTTGAAGGTGTATTCTTGATGTATCTGTGGAGATAGAGGTGCTCCACATCCACCTACTCCTCCACCATCTTGTTCTCCTATCTAATTTTCGAGATCCTAAAGTGCACTAGGAAATAAAAATAGTAAAAATATTTTTCTTCCAAATTAGTTTCAGTGAATGCTAAAGCTTTTCTGACTATCAAATCATGGTACTGGAGTGGATTGCCATTTCCTTCTCCAGGGGATCTTCCCAAACCAGGGATTGAACCTGAGTCTCTGGCATTGTAGCCAGACACTTTACTGTCTGAGCCACCAGGGAAGTCCTAGACGTGGTTTAGACTTTGTAAAAATCTTCTAAAGTCTTTATATTTACACACACACACACACACACACACACACACACACACACGAAGATACTGTAATGAAATGGATGAATCAACCTATGACATCATTTAGCCTGAAATACAATTATTTGGGGAATTGAGAACAACAGTCTTTATGTTACAAATATTTACAAAACTCAAAATACAGTTCTAAAGGCAGTTCAAAGTTCTCCCTTTCATTATTACCAATCCCAAACCTCCTTAATTATCTCACTGGGCTTATAAATGTTGGCCTTAAGAAGCAAGCTCCCTCTTGGAAGAACTTAACATTTTTATGCCATTGAAATATAAGGTCTCCTTATCATCAGGTCTCCTCAAGGAAGTATTATCTAGAACATCCTTAGTTCCTAAAACTGAGGAAAAAGTTAAGGAGGGTTTAAAAAATAAAAACTGCCATTCCCAGGTGGTGCTAGTGGTAAAGTATCCATTTGCCAATGCAGGAGACACAAAAGGTGTGGGTTAGGTCCCTGGATCAGGGGGATCCTGGAATAGGAAATGGCAACTTGTTCCAATCTCTTGCTTGGAAAATACCATGGACAGAGAAGCCTGGTGGGTTGCATTTAAGGGGCCATAAAGAGGCGGACAGAACTGAATGACTGAGCACACATACAAAGCCCTCTGCACAAAATCTAGTCAAGTAAACTTATTCCAGCTGCTCTTTTACAAACTAGTGAATTTTATATTATCATACTTATATTATCAGTTCAGTTCGGTTCAGTTCAGTTGCTCAGTCGTGTCTGACTCTTTGCGACCCCATGAATCGCAGCACGCCAGGCCTCCCTGTCCGTCACCATCTCCCGGAGTTCACTCAGACTCATGTCCATCGAGTCCGTGATGCCGTCCAGCCATCTCATCCTCTGTCATCTCCTTCTCCTCCTGCCCCCAATCCCTCCCAGCATCAGAGTCCTTTCCAATGAGTCAACTCTGCATGAGGTGGCCAAAGTACTGGAGTTTCAGCTTTAGCATCATTCCTTCCAAAGAAATCCCAGGGCTGATCTCCTTCAGAATGGACTGGTTGGATCTCTCTTTGCAGTCCAAGGGACTCTCATATCATAGCTGATTCTAAACTGAAAATTATAAAATCTCTGTTTGCATCTGTCTGTATATTGCTATTTATGAGTCTGTAAATATGTGTTGTAAATTTGTAGCACTTTTTAAACCTGCTAATGGTGAAGAGATACTTAAAATCCAAGGTAAGAAAAACCCAAGTAAGACGGTAAGTGTTGTGAAGGGCATCAGAGGGCAGATACACTGAAACCATAATTACAGAAAACTAGTCAGTCTAATCACATGGACCACAGCCTTGTCTAATTCAATGAAATTAAGCTATGCTGTGTGAGGCCACCCAAGAAGTGTGGGACATGGTGGACAGATCTGAAAGAATGTGGTCCTCTGGAGAAGAGAATGGCAAACCACTTCAGTATTCTTTCCTTGAAAACCCTATGAACAGTATAAAAAGGCAAAATGATAAGATACTGAAAGAGGAACTCCCCAGGTCGGTAAGTGCCCAATATGCTACTGGAGATCAGTGGAGAAATAACTCCAGAAAGAATGAAGAGATGGAGCCAAAGCAAAAACAATACCCAGTTGTGGATGGGACTGGTGATAGAAGCAAGGTCTAAGGTTGTAAAGAACAAAATTACATAGAAACCTGGAATGCTAAGTCCATGAATCAAGGCAAATTGGAAGTAGTCAAACAGGAGATGGCAAGAGTGAACGTTGACATTCTAGGTATCAGCAAACTAAAATGAACTGGAATGGGTGAATTTAACTCAGATGACCATTATATCTACTACTGTGGGCAAGAATCCCTTAGAAGAAATGGAGTAGCCATCATGGTCAACAAAAGATTCCGAAATGCAGTACTTGGATGCAGTCTCAAAAACGACAGAATGATCTGTTTCCAAGGCAAATCATTCAATATCACAGTAATTCAAGTCTACACCCCAACCAGTAATGCTGAAGAAGCTGAAGTTGAACGGTTCTATGAAGACCTACAAGACCTTTTAGAACTAACACCCAAAAAAGATGTCCTTTTCATTATAGAGGACTGGAATACAAAAATAGGAAGTCAAGAGACACCTGGGGTAACAGGCAAATTTGGCCTTGGAATATGGAATGAAGCAGGACAAATCTATGCAGAGTANTGGGAGTTGGTGATGGACAGGGAGGCCTGGCGTGCTGCAATTCATGGGGTCACAAAGAGTTGGACACGAGTGAGTGACTGAACTGGAGTGATCTGAATGGTATTATTCCAGAAATGATTCCAAGATGGTGGAGTAGAAGGGCATACACGCATCTTCTCCTGAGAAAACTCCAAAATCACAACTCAATGCTGAACAACCGTTGACAGGAGAATGTTTGATCCCACCAAAAAAAGATACCCCAGATGCAATGACAATGGAGAAGCCCCAGCAACATGGTAGGAGGGGTTAAATTGCATTTAGAATCAGATACCGTACTCACCAGAGATGCTCAAAGGGCTCAAACAAACCTTGTGTGCACCAGGACCCAGAGACCCCACAGAAACTGAGCCATAACTGTGTCTGAGTGTCTCTTGTGGAGGTGTGGGTCAGTAGTGGACTGCTGCAGAAGCAGGGGCTCTGGGTGTGGTCGACCTGGGTATGGTTTAAGACCCCTTGGAGGAGGTCACCATTAATTTACTATAGAGCCACCCGAACTTACACAGGACTGGGGAAAGAAATTCTTGGAAGGCACAAGCAAAACTTTTTGTGCACCAAAACCCAGGTGTAAGGAGCAGTGACCATAAAAGAGACTGACTCAGCCTTGCGCATGAGTGTCCAGGAGTCTCCAGCAGAGGCATGGGTAAGAGGTGGCCTGCTGCAGGATTGGGGACACTGAGTACAGCAGTGGGAATATGCCACATTTTGAAAGAGGTAACCATTATCTTCATTACCTCCACAATAGTTTAGCCTCAGGTAAAACAACAGGGAGGGAACATAGCCCCACCCATCAACAGAAAATTGGTTTAAAATTTTTCTGAGCATGATGCTGCCCATCAGGACAACACCCAGTTTCCTCCTCAGTCAGCCTCTCCCATCAGAAAGCTCCCATAAACCACTATCCTTCTCCATCAGAGGGCAGATGGGTGAAAATCACAATCACAGAAAACTAACCAATCTGACCATATGGACCTCAGCCCTCTTTAACTTAATGAAACTATGTGCCATGACACATAGTTTCATGCCAGAGGACAGGCCATGGTAGAGAGTTCGGACAAAATGTGGTCCACTGGAGAAGGGAATGGCAAACCACTTCAATATTCTTGCCTTGGGTACCCCATGAACAGTATGAAGTCCTAAAAGATAGGACACTGAAAGATGAACTCCCCAGGTCGGTAGGTGCCCAATATGCTGCTTGAGGTAAGTGGAGAAATAACTCCAGAAAGAATAAAGAGATGGAACAAAGCAACACCACCACCCAGTTGTGGATGTGACTGGTGATAGGAATAAGTCCAATGCTGTAAAAAGCAATACTGCATAGGAGCCTGGAATGTTAGGTCCATGAATTAAGACAAATTGGAAGTGGTCAAACAGGAGATAGCAAGAGTGAACATCAACATTTTAGGAATCAGTGAACCACAATGGACCAGAATGGGGGAATTTAATTCAGATGACCATTATATCTACTACTGTGGGCAAGACTCCCTTAGAAGAAATGGAGTAATCATCATAGTAAACAAGAGTTTGAAATAGAGTTCTAAGATGCCTTCTCAAAAACTACAGAATGATCTCTTTTCATTTCCAAGGCAAACTATTCAGTATCAGAGTAACCCAAGTCTATGCCCTGACCAGTAATGCTGAAGAAGCTGAAATTCAGTGGTTCCATGAAGACCTGTAAGACCCTCTGGAACTAACACCCCCAAAAAGGTGTCCTTTTTATTATACGGGACCAGAACACAAAAGTAGAAAATCAAGAGATACCTGAAGTAACAGACAACTTTGGCCTTGGAGTACAAAACAAAGCAGTGCAAAGGCTAACAAGAGTTTTGCCAAAAGAACACACTGGTCATAGCAAACACCCTCTTCCAACAACACAAGAGAAGACTCTACACATGGACATCACCGGATAGCCAATATCGAAATCAGAGTGATTATATTCTTTGTAGCTGAAGATGGAAAAGTTCTATACTGTTAGCAAAAACAAGACTGGGAGCTGACTGTGGCTCAGATCACGAACTCCTAATTGCCAAATTCAGACTTAAATGGAAGAAAGTAGGGAAAATCACTAGACTATTTAGGTATGACCTAAATCAAATCCCTTATGATTATAAAGTGGAAGTGACAAACAGATTCAAGAGATTAGATCTGACAGAGTGCCTAAAACACTACGATCAGAGGTTCATGACATTGTACAGGAGGCAGGGATCAAGACCATCCCCAATAAAAATAAATATCAAAGGTAAAATTGTTGTCTGAGGAGATCTTACAAATAGCTCTGAGGAGAGAAAAGATGCCAAAAGCAAAGGAGAAAAGGAACGATATACCCACTTGAATGCAGAGTTCCAAAGAGTAGCACAGAGAGGTAAGAAAGCCTTCCTACAACACAAAGAAATAGAAGAAAATAATAGAATGGGAAAGACTAGAGATCTCTTCAAAAAAATTAGAGACCCAAGGGAACATTTCATGCAGATGGGCACAATGAAAGACAGAAATAGTATGGACCTAACAGAAGCAGAAGATATTAAGAAGAGGTGGCAAAAATACACAGAAAAGCTACACAAAAAAGATCTTCATGACCCAGATAACCACGGTAATGTCATCACTCACCTAGAGCCAGACATCCTGGAATGCAAAGTCAAGTGGATCTTAAGAAGCATCACTATAAACAAAGCTAGTGGAGGCAATGGGATTCCAGTTAACTATTTCAAATCCTAAAAGATGATGCTGTGAAAGTGCTGCACTCAATCTGCCAGCAATTTGGAAAACTCAGCAGTTGCCACAGGACTAAAGGTCAGTTTAATTCCAATCCTAAAGAAAGGCAATGACAAAGAATGCTGAAACTATTGCACAATTGCCCTCATCTCACACTGTTAGTAGACAAGGAAATGGCAACCCATTCCAGTATTCTTGCCTAGAGAATCCTGTGGACAGAAGAGCCTGGTGGGCTGCCATCTATGGGGTCACACACAGTCAGACAAGACTGAAGTGACATACCATGCATTGCATGCATTGGAGAAGGAAATGGCAACCCTCTCCAGTGTTCTTGCTTAGAGAATCCCAGTCACAGAGAAGCCTGGTGGGCTGCTGTCTATGGGGCCGCACAGAGTTGGACACAACTGAAGCAACACAGCAGAAGCAGCAGCAGCAGCAGCAGCAGCACACTAGCAAAGTGATGCTCAAAATTCACCAAGCCAGGCTTTAGCAGTACCTGAACCGTAAACCTCCAGATGTTCATGCTGGATTTAGAAAAGGCAGAGGAACCAGAGATCAAGTTGCCAGCATCTGTTGGATCATCAAAAAAGTAGAGAGTTCCAGAAAAAAATATCTACTTCTGCTTTATTGACTATGCCAAATTATTTGACTGTGTGGATCACAACAAACTGTAGAACATTCTTGGGAATAGCAGATCACCTAACCCGCCTCCTGAGAAATGTGTATGCAAGTCAAGAAGCAACAGGTAGAACTGGACATGGAACAACAGACTGGTTCCAAATTTGGAAAGCAGTACATCAAGGCTGTATATTGTCACCCTGCTTATTTAACTAATATTTAGAGTGCATCACGTATAATCTTTGGGTGGGTGAGCACAAGCTGAAATCAAGATTGCTGGAAGAAATATCAATCACTTCAGATATGCAGATGACACCACCATTATGTTAGAAAGCAAAAAAGAACTAAGGAGCCTCTTGATGAAAGTGAAAGAGGAGAGTGAAAAAGCTGACCTAGAGCTCAACATTCAGAAAATGAAGATCATGGCATCTGGTCCCATCACTTTATGGTAAATAGATGGGGAAACAATGGAAACAGTGAAAGAGTTTATTTTGGGGGGCTCAAAATCACTGCAGATGGTGCCTGCAGCCATGAAATTAAATGACGCTTGCCCCTTAGAAGAAAAGTTATGACCAACTTAGACAGCATATTAAAAAGTGGGACATTACTTTGCCAGCAAAGGTCTGTATAGTCAAAGCTATGGTTTTTCCAGTAGTCATATATGGATATGAGTTTTGGACTATAACGAAAGCTGAGTGCTAAAGAATTGATGCTTTGAACTTCAGTGTTGAAGACTCTTGACAGTTCCTTAAACTGCAAGGAGATCCAACCCGTCCATCCTAAAGGAGATAAATCCTGAATATTCACTGGAAGGACTCATGCTGAAGCCGAAACTCCAACACTTTGTCCACCTGATGCGAAGAACTGACTCATTGGAAAAGACCTGATGCTGGGAAAGATTGAAGGTGGGTAGGATAATGGAACTACAGAGGAAGGTATGATTGGATGGCATCACCGACTCGATGGACACGAGTTTGAGTAAGTTCCTGGAGTTAGTAATAGGGAATCCTGGAGAGCTATAGTCCATGGGGTTTTAGTTGGACACGACTGAACGACTGAACTGAACTGAACTGAATGGTATTACTGAATTTATTTGTTAAAAAACTCTGTTTAAGTGACTAAATAAACAAATGCTTACATAAATTTAGTATTCATAAAAATTCTCAAAAAATATAACACACACTAACACAAATGATTTTCAGGATCATGACCTTGGAAAATAGCTTGTATTAAAGCTATCTGATTTCATTGATTTTATTAATACAAATATATCTTTCCATTATTGAAACAAAAGCACTTCTGAGTTTAGAAAAAAGATATACTTTGATTATGTTGAAATATTTTGCAATTTAATTCCCATATGTACAATTAATTCTTACTGTCAATCACTATAGATTCTGATTTGGAAAGAAATCATTTCTGAGAAATTACATTTAAGTTTGTGCAATTATAATCACCTACGTGATTATGGTTGAGTTGAATTTTTTAATTCAATTAGTTGATAAAGGGCTTTTATTTTCCCCCTCTATCAACTGGTATATGAAAAATCACTCTTTTAAAGCTCTTCACAAAAACCTTATGAAATAAATGAAGTAGAGATCTATTAATTAAAATTACAGCAATCCACTTGTTCTGTGAATCACCCCCACATAGAAACTTTTACCAAGTTACTGACAGCCTTTGATTTTTTTCTGTACAGGCAAATATTCAACACAAGATGAAAATAAATAATATGGTATCTTTATGGCAATTTAAACTTTAATTTTTAAAATAGGCAATGATTTGAAAACCTGTGTTTTAGATTAAAAACATTCAGTGTCACATACCTAATGATTCCTAAGCATATAATTGCACCAAGTTTAACACTGTGTTTCTCAACTAGAAATGCTCTTATTTATCAGTGAATCACAAAGGCTTAGCTGTTATATATCCAAGCTGGTTATTATTGCCATATAGCCATCCCTGAAATTTGTAAATTCCCAAAGAAAGGGATAGATGTTGATCCTAAGCTCTGTGACACACAGACCTCTATCACCCTGATATACACAGTCTGCTCCTTGAGAAGAAAGAGAAGGTATCATATTTGTTAATATATTAGTGTTAGTAAAGGTTGAAATTCTTGCTGGAATGGGAATAAACAACTGAAATGTAGGTTAGCAGATGCCCTCCTGAAAAAAGTTCACAGGTGATGCTATCACTCCCAAATTGCCTACAAAATTTTAGTGAAGTCTAAAGAAAAATGTCTGAGCTTAGAAAACAACAGCATAGCTTAGGGGAAAAAAAATGTTGGCGTAAGCAACTCCAACTCCCAGCTTTCCACAGAAATATTGAAAAACAAGTTGAAACTGTCAGAATCAATTTGTCAGAACTCTGGAAATAGGCAAAGGTTTACAGAAACCAAGTGAACAATAAATTAGGAAAAAGGAAACTAAGAAGTTGTTGACTTGTTTTTTTTTGGCCTTGTCTCACTCCCTTCCTGGCACAATGGTGATCTTGAAGATGGCAGCCTGTGTTCCTAGTGTGGGACCTTCGTCTCTGGTTTTAAATGAAGCAGGGCAGAACTTATTTGTAGTTATGTTTGACTATTCTAAATTAACTGAGGGGCCGCTGCAAGGTGATAGTTTCTGTTTTGCCTACCATGGAATTCATTCAGGATAGAGAAGCAGCGGGCATTTCTCGAAAACATTGTAAGCAAATTAAAAACCTGCAGCCGCCTGGGGCTAAAGACTGCAATCGAGACACACAATAGAAGGCCTGAAGCCCAGAATGAAAAGGTAGGGAGAGTTTCCTGCGGAAATTAGGGCATTCTAAAACACCTGCATGCACTGAGGAATTTAAAAAGTCACACTCATGCCCAAGGCATGAGATGATCAGAAAAGAATTGAGAATGCCCTAGGCTTTCACAAAAATAAAGTTAAGATAGTTATGCTCCAATGTTTTTCTCTAGAAATTTTATATTATTGGATCTCATATTTTAGTCAGTGATTCACTTTTAACTTTATTTTTGTATATGCTGTGAGGTAGGGTATTACATTTAGAGATTTTTCACCTTTCCGGCTTAGAGACTTGCCATTCAACATATCTTAGTCAATATTAGCAAAATCAAACAGCAGGTTTATATTGTCTTCTAATTATATTTTTCTCCAAATGTCCATTTTCTTTGATAAGTTTATCATGCTGGAGTGGTGATTGTATTTTTTCTTATTATTTTAATCCAGTTCATTACCAAATTATACACAGCTTTTTTGAAAAATATGGAGACTTTACTTATCTCTGAATTCATTCTACTCTTCCAGCTCACAGTTCCAACAGTCGTGTGAATCATTGCAATAATTCTGTTACTGCCAAATCCATTTATATTTTATACTGGCAGCAACTATTAAAATTCTAGGCTTAAAACATTTTAAAGTATATAAAATAAAAGCATGTTTCTCTGGCATTCAGTGCCCTTAAAACAATTATTTTTAGCTATATCAATAGCATTCAAAGGGAGAGTCCTAGTTGGAGCTGAGCAAGGTCATGCAAAGCTTGACCTTCCAGGTCATCCCTAAATCATTAGGATACACCTTCCCTCTCTTGAGTTTAAAATTCAGGTATAAAGAGGATAGTGTGCTGGGCTTCTCAGGTGGCACTCGTGGTAAAGACCCTGCCTGCAGATGCAGGAGACAAGAGATGTGGGTTCGATCCTTGGGTTGGGAAGATCCCCTGGAGAAGGAAATGGCAACCCACTCCCGTATTCTTGCCTGGAGGATCCTATGGACAGAAGAACCTGGTAGACTATAGCCCATGGGGTTGCAAAGAGTTGGACACAACTGAAGTGACTTAGCAGAGCAGAGCACAGCACAGGATAGGGTCCAGTTTTGTGTCTGAATGGGCAGTTTGGGGCTGTGTAGGTGCGAAAGTGAGCTTGCAATTTTAACCAGGGAGTTAGACAAAGTGTTAAGCAGTAGATTGAGGAATAAAGCCAATGAACAAAATGAGCTTTGGGTAGTGACCAAGGAATAATTAGGATGGAACTGGCAGTTAAGGACACCTTATCCATCAGCCAATACTCTGGACAAGCTATGGTACAGATTGCATGGCTAGGAGCCCAGGAATAATGATTATTTCATACCTTTTATAATAAGCTCTAATCAACCACTTGAGATAGAGTATAATCAATAAATTGTGTGTTAGTGTTGGTATCCAAGCACAAGGTGAGTATGCATTTAGTAGAAATCCACAGTAACACAGGAAAGGCAATGGACTGATGGCTATTGCCATATTTCTCATATGTGCTAACCTCTTTCCAAATAGTTTGCTGATAGCATGTGCTAAGTTTCTGCTTTCATTATATGTAAGAATGTATAGCAATACTGGAAGATTATAGCTTAATGGTATAAATCTTCTGTATAACCTCAAGGAACTTTTTATTTCTTTAAAAAATGATCATTTGAATAATATTTGGAAAGTACTTAGAAATTATTAGAAAGTTTAAGAAAAAATATAATTGTGCCACTTTTCTTTAGTATCAAAACAGGGGTAAAGCTAACCTCCTAAATAACAATAATAATAAATATATATTTATTTATAAATATATATAAATAAATAATAAAATAAATATATATTTATTTATAAATAAATAATAAATATATATATA